>JAJMKO010000050.1:7789-70420 GCA_030569275.1 [Candida] sanyiensis | reverse complement strand
TTTAGGGGGCTAAGGCGCAGGACTACTTCCCAATCAGTACTTGTGTGTTGAATCTGATAGGCGCAATGGACTTCAATGATATATATATATATGAATCCTTGTGTGTTTGGGGCTGTCAACCAGCTTGATAACTCCCGCTAGGTTTTCGTGGTTCGTAAATTGTGGTTTGTGTTTGCATTTGTGGTGTGTTAGTGGGATAGATATGTGGGATGTGGTTTGTAAATTGTGGGTAACAGTCTGTGTTTGCATTTGTGGTTTGTAGGACGTCATTTGTGAAATGTGGTTTGGGCATTTTTTTTGTGGTTCAGTGGCCATCAGTATGAAGAGGAACGATACGTAACAGTTTCTCGACCGATCTGCGAGGTTTAGGTGTGTTCCTGGATTTTGACCAGTCATTCCGAGAGAGCTTGAAACAGATCAGCCACATTCACATGAGCACTGGAAAGTAGCCGCGTTGGACTTTCAGAAAGAGATATGCAGACACCATGGTGAACCATGCCTCCTCTAAACCATCTGAAAATCTACCTTCTTCACCTAGCTGGGCCAATTGGTTTGTTTTATGATCGCAAGGTGTTCTATGTGATGAAAAACTTAAAGAATCTCACACCAGTGTACCCAAGTAATTTGTGCACCGCTTTCAAGTAACTTCTTTACGAATTGGGAACTGTACATTTCGTTAGTTCAATTTCTCGTAAATGCGTTCATGCAATTTCTTTTGTGTTATAAACATATCATCATGTCGAGGTATGGCCAGTCGTTCAACGACCATAAATCCTGCTTTTCCAGCTTTACCATTTCAACCTCTGAATCGATCAGTGAACAAGGTACTTTTATATCCCTGGGGCCTAAGCTCTCTCGCGAAAAGAATCTCATCGAGGCTAGTGCGAAGGGTCATTGAGAGTAGATGATTAATAGACGCTAAGATAAAGAAAAACACTTCTCCTATGAGTCCTCACTCCCACATCAAGTGTCCCTCTAAAAGAATTTTTAAACTGTAAACCGAAACTCAATCAGCAAAACAAGAAGATACCTTTTTTTTTTCAGACTTGTAAGTTTCTAGGGTTACTTTTGCCCTCCGAAATATTATGCCTCGACATGGCAGGGTCTAAATGGTTTACAGTGTCCAGCCGTTGAACGAAATTTTTGTTTTCATATGATTTAATGTTGACATTGTATTAATGCACGAGTATCGTCCTATTACTAGTTCAACAAATGGTTCCTCTTCTTAACATATTCAGTACATAATTCAGCGGCAGCGTCCCCTCCAATAAATCTCCAGCACTTAGGGCAGCCAAGACGTATCTCCTCACTTAGTCCCCCGTCGGTACCCATACTCCAAATACAGTGGCATTACCCGATCGTTACCCTACTCGATACAGACATGTATACCATTATTATACTGTTATCGTCTTCAATTGCGGAGAATTTGTTAAATTAGTTGAACTCTAAACGACAAGATCAGAATAATCATTTTGGGATACAAGATCAGCAACGAGCCCTATTGATGACGCCCCTTCTTTGCAATTTTGTCTTTTGCAGATGCAATCCGCTTGTTGACCTTCTTTGTGGAAGCTTGCCTGTAATAATTTAAGTCATCAACAGAGTAAAATTCATTTAATGTACTCTGCAACCCCTCTGTCCTCTTTTTGTTCAAGTCTCGAATCAAGGGAACTAGTACCTGATCAGCCTTCTCCTGCCCCCAACCAACAGTAGACATAAGAAATGTCCTTAGCCGATCCAAGTCCGGAGTTCCCCAGACAAACGGAGTTTTGGAATGATCGACTTGTGGATGGAGATATGCATCAGTAATTCTGCTATCAGGAAACTCCTTTCCCAGAAGTACTTCGTTCTTCACAAGTTTTTTCCTTAAAGCTCTCTCAAAGCTGCTCTCAGAGTGCTGCTTGGATATATCGAATTGCCCATCATTCAGCCAAGTTTGGAACTCAGAAAGACTGCCAAAATGAGCAAGAATTTCCATAGCATTGACGGGGCCAATACCTTGTAGACCTTCGGTGTAATCACTTCCCAGAAGGTGTGCCAGTGCGATCAATTTAGGTCTGTCCAGTCCTATGTTCTTCTCAATATCATTGCCGTTGTAAAACTCAACGTAACCTTTCTCATGAAACATGTTCTTGTAGACCTTATCACCTCCAAATAAGAACACATCACTATCGTCAGTAATGATCCCGTCAACCAACCCTAAGCGAAGTAGCTCAGCACATTGTGCTTCCGCCTCCATTGGTGCAGTAATGTAGGGGATACCAAAGCATGCAAGAAGCTCTTGGACATCCTTCACCATCTCATGAGTTACTTCATCAGAATCTCTCAATTCCCTCTTTCGTTGATTGACAAGTGAAGCTTCATTTATATCAATCAGGTCCATTATGCCGGGGTTCAAATCCTTTTGAAACTGGAGGTGTTCTTGCTCTTCTTTGTCAAGTTGTTCCTGGAGTCTCTCTTCATCACTCTCATAAAATTCATAATCATTGGTGTCCGTGGGTAAGACTGTAGACTCTGTAGTGGACTTTGGCTGATTGCTCTGCAAAGGGGAGAGATGGGGCTGTCCCGTAGTCAAATCCTTTCTGGAAATGGATGGTAATATTTCAACAACATCGTCATCTATGGCATCGAGATGATACACTCTCTCATCTTGCGTTGGAATGGCTGCCCTCTCTCTAACTTCATGGATTGGGACAAAATCAACAGGGCGCGTATTTATGTTTTTCTTTTCCTCTATTGTTGGTTGTTTTGAATACGCGTCATCAATATTGCTGCGAAACCAATTAGGTTGTTCAGGCATTGCTTTCTTGGTGGCGGGTGGAGAAGGTTGTATTTTGAGTTTCTGGATGGAAGAAAGAGCTGGAGTACCGAGGTTGAATAAGTGATCCATCTCCAATCCAAGGTTAGACAGACTTCCTAGATGAGGATGCAAACTGGTGCTAGTTGAGTCGAGCTCAAGCGAGCTCAACCCGAATGGATCATCATTTTCCTCGACAATATCGAAGGTGTCTAGTTTTTGACCGTGACTAGGGGGCGAAGTATTTTCCTGCTCATTCGGACCTTCTTGAATAGAAGGACTGTCTTGAGTGGCTCTCTGCTCCAATTCAAGGTCTTTCTGCAACTCATGTTTGGATTTTTGTATGGCTTCTTCCAGATCACTATCCTTCATTCTTGCAAGGCTTCCTTGATCAAAGATTTGATTAGCCTCTTCATCATCATTTTCTTCATACAGATCCACCTTTTTTTTCTTGTTTTTGACAGGACTGAAAGTGAAGGATTTGGCCGTTGCTTGAACATCGTCATCAGACAGCACACCGGTTGCAGGTGGCAATGGCAACGCACTTATAGAGTAATTGACCTTTTGCTTAGGTTTTTCCAACGGAACATCTTCCCATTCAAGATCATCGTCGCTATCAACCTGCTCTTTGAAAGCGGATTTCTCTTTTCTCACCTTGTCCAGGTCGATAGCACGTTCCGCTGTTTGTCCTTCATCATCCTTCAAAGACAGGCTGTATCCACCTTCGGTCTTTCGAATCCGGTAGGTTTTACCTCTCTCACCGGCAATGCGTTTGATGTTTTCCATTTGCTTTTCTGTAGAAATGGCATTGGATGAATCCATCCCGCTTATGTTCATTAATCTCTGCGTGAAATAGTTTCTCTTCTGGACCATTTGAATTTGGAACTTGGAAAAGTCCTTGGAATTTGGAAAGATGTCCTCAAGCTGTTCCTTGGAATAGCCCATTCTCAGCCTAGACCTTAAGCGGAGTTGTGAAAGAACCAAGTACTGTGTGGAGAGCGGGAGGGCATCGAACTCGGGAGACGCAGGGTCAATGCTGTTGAGGTCAATGCCCTCCAGTTCATCGATCCGTTCTGAGATCTTTGCAATCTCTTCTTCATCTTCTTCTCCAAGAACTCTCGTATCGTCCTTTTCATGTTTAAAGCCTTTTATATGTGGAAGATGATACTCATCAGTGGACCTGAAGTGGGTTCTTTTCTCCCTTGCGAGCTGCTCACTAGTTTTATCCAAATCTTCGAGATACTTCAACTCTTCCTCGTCACTTTGCTCAGATTTTTTTGGGGCTCCAGTATTCTCTTGTTGCCTTCGGTGCAGTTGCAATGCAAGAAGTTTTCGTGCTGTATTCTCAGCGCCCTCCCTATTGCCGAGTCTGCGCTCCTTCCTTCTTCTGACAGTCTCCCTCTTCAACAAGGGCGCTCCCCCATCAAACACAAAAACAGGCCTTATTCCAAAGAACAGTAGCTTGCAGATACGGCGGAAGAAACCCACAATGTGGGATCTTGAGAGGCTGGCCCCAGATTTGTCTCTGACAGCTTTGAGAAACTGGTAGATCCAGATGGAGGCATCAACAGCCATTCTCCTCCGGCTGAGAGACTCAAGTCGTACAGCGCGCTGAGAACCATCGAGTATCTTCCACAACTGATGAACACCCATGGGACACACAGATCTGATTAAGCCAGATGTTAGTGTCTCCAGTATAAACAGTTCTGTTCTTAGACAAAGCCACACCAACATTCTTATTATATAATCTTATTACATAACCAAACGCGCTTCCAAACACTTTAAAAATGACGCGCCTGATACACAGTTAACACCACCACCACCTTGCATTATGAGCATTGAGCATTCCCGTGTGGTATACTTGCCCTCAGAGGCTACTTCTGTCAAATTTTTCAAGTTTTCCCACCCACGTACCTCCGAGATACAGACGTTTGCTCTCGCCGACGATGCCTTGTATGAAATCGAGGTGTATAATGGGGACAACCCACACGATTCCAAGAACAGCCTCCGCCCAATTACCAAGAAAGATAGCAAAAGCGTTAGATCTATGATAATTGAAACTAAGAATGATCCCCATAGGGGCATTGTTCTGGAGCAGGAAGAGATATACCTGTCGAAGAAGTTCAACTTTGTGTACTTGTTACTTAGGTTCTTTGGGGAGAAGTTCACTGATGGAATGAGCAGGTATCAGACAAAGGAAGACATCATAGACCAGATACAGGAAGAAATCCCCCTAGTCAACGAACTTCCAGAGAAGCTGCTGGGTGATGCACTCTCTTCAATCACTGATTCAATCACTGAGGGAGACGAGAGGTTCTACAGATATACCAACGACAGGGCTCTGCAGTTCCTCAAGGCCAAAGTGGAACTTATCTGCAAAAACTTCCCCAAAGGTATCTACAACTCTTTGCTTCAGCCAAGTCTCAATCCTGTTGACATAAATGAGAATATTCCTTCTTGTATCAGTGACCTTGCCAAGGTCAAAAATGCAATTTATCTCATATCCTCCTACTTGAACCCAAAACTTTCCACAGATCTCCTTAAAAGTTACAATTTCAAGGAGCTTGATATCTATGTTTCAAACCTAGAAGCTCAGCGTCAAGAGAAGAAACTCACAGAGGACCAGATCAATGACCTCAACATGCTGAACAACAAAAACAAGCGTACTGCTCCTCAATCCACTGGAATTCGCAAGAAGACTGCACCAAAGAAGGTCGTCGTTAAAAGGGGGACTGGTGCACTTGATGCATTCTTCAAAAAAGCTACATAGCAACATTAATTTAGAACACATTTGATATTCGAGACGTATGTACAAGTGAATACCAGCCTCTCTCTCGAAGCAAGAAATAGAAAACCATGTTACTCCTGGGTAACATTATTCTCCTTCAAAGCCTTCTGCCTGGAAAGGGATTCCGATACTTGGTTATAGATTCCCAGACCACTGGAAATAAACCCACCCATATCGTTCAAGCCAGCTGGTACAATAACAGTATTCGACTCCTTAGCCAACTTTCCAAAGGCGTCAACATAGTGCTCAGCAACTTGCAAAGAGACAGCGTCTTTTCCGCCAGGGGTTTCATTGATAGCCTTGGCGATCTCCTCAATGCCCTTAGCGACAGCTCTTGCCTTAGTCAAAATGGCTTCAGCCTCACCAGTAGCCTCGTTAATGCTTTGAGCCTTGACAGCTTCCGAGTTCAAAATCTGAGCCTGTTTCTCACCTTCAGCAATGTTGATAGCAGCTTGTCTGTGGCCCTCAGAGTCTAGAATCTCCGCACGCTTCGAACGCTCAGCAGAAACCTGTCTGTGCATGGCCTCTAGCACGTTCTGTGGTGGGTGAATATCTTTGATCTCATATCTCAGACATGTAATACCCCAATCATTCGCAGCCTCATTCAGCGCAGTGGTGATATTGTGGTTGAGTGTCTGTCTCTCCTTCAAGACATGGTCCAGGGTGAGTTGGCCAATCTCCGAACGCATTGTGGTCTGGGCAAGCTGGGAGATAGCATATTCAGCATCTTCAACTCCATATGAAGCTTTGTATGCGTTGACAACCTTGATGTATAGCACACCATCCATTTCCAGCGTGACATTGTCTGAGGTGATGGCACTCTGGGTTGGGATCTCAACAGCTGCCTCCTTCAGTGACTGCACGTATTGGATCTTATCAATGAAAGGAAAAAGGATGGCGAGACCAGGTTCAAGAATGCGGTGAAACTTGCCCATGCGTTCCACGACCCACGCAGTCTGCTGTGGGACAAATCTGACGATAGTGTTGGCTGGCAGTTGCGACTCGGCAGAGAAGTAGGCTGGGCCACTATTCTGAGAAAATGAACGTGTGGCAACTGCGAGAAGGGGTCTATAGGGCAACTTGGCCCTGATTGAGAGGGCAGCGATTCTGGAGGCGGTCAACATTTGCAGTGCCGGTGCTTGTGCTGGTTCAGTGTGGAGTCGGTTCTTGCTTTTCAGTGGCAAAACAAAGGTCAGAGTTCCTTCGCTGGCCGGGTTACGCTAAAAAAATTTGTGCCTTTCATTGGTGAATCCACATCCCCTCCAACAAGCAAATACCAGCAGCAATGGCCAAGGACATCGAGATCTCCATAAATGAGCAGCAGTTCATCACTACTGCATTATCTCAAGGGATCAGAGCAGATGGTCGCTCCGTTGAAGAAGCGCGCCGGGCTCAAATTACTCTTGGTGAAGAGTATGGATTGGTCGAGGTCGCATTAGGCAAGACGAGACTTGTTGCTCGGATATCCTCTGAGCTTGTGGCGCCCCAGGATAACAGACCGTTTGAAGGCCAATTCAATGTCAGTACAGAGATCTCACCAATGGCCTCTGCCATGTTTGAAGGCAGTAGACAAAGCGACGATGAGTTGCTGATTTCCAGAATAGTTGAGAAGGCGGTGAAAAGAAGTGGTGCCCTAGATCTTGAGGCGCTTTGTGTGATAGCAGGCGTAAAGGTATGGAATATCAGAGCAGATGTCCACTTTTTAGATTGCGATGGTGGATTCATCGATGCCAGCTGTTTGGCTGTTGTGGTGGCATTGCTGCACTACAGAAAGAATGACGTTACTGTTTCGGGAGAGCAGGTGATAATTCACCCATTGGAGGAAAGAGAGCCAGTGCCACTGTCAGTTCTTCACATGCCTTTGTGTGTGTCTTTTGCTCTCTTCTCTACTGGCGAGGTTGAAAAAACGATTAAGGGCGAAGCAACTGAGCTATGTGTTGTTGATGCAACACTGCAAGAGGAGCTACTGCAGCAAGGACAACTGACAATTGCACTCAACAAGAACAAAGAGGTCTGCCAGATCGCCAAGTCTGGTGGCCTGCCAGTTGACGCTACAGCTTTTCTTCAGTGTGCCCAAAGGGCCCTTGCGATTGTCGAGGAGAGATCCAAACAGATCAAACAGCTCTTGAAAGAGGACAACGACAAGAGGAACAAAAAGCTGAATTACAAAGAACTGGTGGCTGAACAAGAGAGATAAGTGTCATATGGGTTTGCCAAAAGCCGGTTATAGTAGACCGAGATCACGATCTCACTCTCAGTAGGGAGACTAGTCGCATAAAGCACTAGAAGTTCACTTACCCGGATGGCATAGTTTTTGGGGGAGGCGCCTTTAGCTATATATATCGTGATGGTACAATGCGAACCCAAGTTTTTTCAACACAACCAACACCCAATTTCATCCCCTTCCTTCCGCGCCATGTCGTCCATGCCACTCGAAGTAGCTCTGTACCTGGTCATAGTGTGTCTCTTCTACTTTGGGTATCTCCAGTACCTCAAATCACAGCGCGATATCCACCCACTCGCTTTGCAATCACAGTCCAATGTCGCCCCATCAAGACGAGAACGCGAGACCGCTGTCTACAGATCAGCACTGACCCCTCACGAGATGCCTCTTGTCACCGGGCTTGAAATCAGACAAGGGTTCAAGCTGCGAAACGGCAACTTAAGAGATGTGTGGTCTGTCGTTATGCACAAGAAGACGTCCCATTTCACTTTTGTTGAGGAGAAGCTCACCTTGGATTACTCACAAGTGAACGCACTCATGAAACAGTTTCACGATTGGACCACGAAAAGGGGTGTCCAGAATGTCGGCTGCTGTGCTCCAGGCTCATCTATTGTTGCGTTCATTGCAGCATTCACATGCTTCACTAATGGCCTCACCTTCCATCTTTTTGAAATGATGCCTCGCTCCCTCCCTGAAGTTGATATTATGATTGTTACCCCTTCTCAGGTTCCACACGCTAAGAAGCTCCCATACCCACATATACTTGTCACGGGAGAAATTGAGGAGACAGAGTCTCTGACTTCTTGGACCTCCATCACCGATGCTGCAAAGGGTAACAGCGTCTACGAGTACAAGTACCAACCTTCATACGACCAGGGAACCCCCATGATTTTCTCTGGCTCCAGTAACTACTCATTCACACATCAGAACTTTGTGTCAGCAACTGGATCACTTGTTAAGACTCTCCCAATGGATCAAGAGCTGCGCGAAACTGATACTCTCCTTGTTTCCAATCTTGATCCTTCAACGTGGCCTAAAGTTCTTGCTGTGTTACTCTTTGGTGGTTCTGTCGTTTTAAACACCACCTCTGAGCCACTGACTGCTCTCGCTACGGAATACCATCCAACAATCGTATCGGCTAGCCATACTCAAGCTAAGGGCCTCTTGGACAACATCGCTGCAAATCTATCACCAGTGAAATCACTACTATTAGCTCGTGCACAATCACTTTTGTCTGATGGAATTTTCACAAGAAGTGCACAAGTCCCAGGATTCAACAGCTTGAGACTTATTTATGTCACATCGACAAGTCTATCCACCAGCCAGCTAACAACACTCCGTGCTTTGACAGGGTCACGCATTATCACCCAGCTCACGACTCCACAGCTCACTTCTCCGCTCTGCTCCACAAACTTCTATGACTACCGGATTCTCTCGACTAAATTTCAGAACTATGGAGTATCTTCCCTCTCTTTGGAGATCAAGCTGTCTGAACATCCCGGTATGGACATCAGCAGAAAGCAGGGTGAACTCTGTGTAAGAGGGTTTGTTGTAGGTAAGCCACTTGGGGTTGAGATTGATAAGATCAAGGCGGAAGGAGAACGTGTTGGTGGCGAGGGCTGGATGCCAACTGGAGTGAAAGGCTGTTTCGGTCGTGATGGTTGCTTCTACGAGATGAAATAATACACTGATACATTCTAAATCTTTTCTCTTCTTCTTCTTCTTCTTCTAACTGGCACCAGCAACTCTAAGCACAGCTTCAAAAGCGGCCAGCGCTGCAGCATTTGCCGGGAATGAACGCAATATTGAGGGCACAAAACCCTTTACAAAGCCCTTTGGTCCTCTTGTCTTGTAAATCTCCACTGCAGCGTTCTTCCATGAAGTGATACTTCCGTTAAACTTGTCGTTGGCCAGGACATAACTCTTGATAACGTCTGATGGATAGGCAGAGATCCAGAAACACGAGGCACTAAATCCTCCACTCCAAAAGTTGACAGCGACATCGCTGAAGTTGGTGTTCTTCTTGAACCACTCAGTGAAGGTGAAGTATGATCCCCACCAGACGATGAAATTTGTTCGGAAGATCAAAGTCGATAATAGACCTTTGTACAAACCGTTGGTGCCGAGGCCCTGCTCCTTGACAATCGACTTGAACATGGCCACAGGACCAGCATTTTTAGCGCCGTATTGGATCTGAAGCTTAACCTTGACAAGTTCCACCGGAGCAGCAATGAAACTCACCGTCCATCCTGCCAACACACCGGCAAACATGTGCCCTTTCAAATCAAGGTCCTGTCCGTCATAGAGCTCTCTCTTCACAATCCGTCTGTAGTTGTGCAGTGAGCCAAGCATGCAACTGTCCATAACAATCCATCCCCACAAGGGTGGGGTGAAACCCAAGAAGAATCCACGGGGACCTTGGGTTTTAAGTGTCTTGTAGCAGCAGTCCAAGGGTCCTTTGAACTCCTTCGATGTTTGAAGCCTCACCTTCACCGTGTCAAAAGGATGGCCAACTGTGTTCTTGGCGATTCCAGAGAACACACCGGCAACAAAGCCGATGTAACCACCCGGTTGTTGCTTTTCTTGCTTCTGATCGCCCATCTCGACAGACTTCGGATGCGGGATGGACACTAGCTAAGTCATTTTCACGCGGCTTTGTGCTTTTTTTTTTTTCTCATCACCCAGAACTGCCACTGTGGAGAGTGCAAGAACGAGGTCTGAGATATAGTAGGGTAGACCTTAGAAACGAAACCATGCAGATATCCGTAAGAGTTTGCTACAAAGCAAGTGGTTTTCCATCCATTCCTCTATTTCTCATCAGTCTGTGAAATATCCACCAATTCCCTAGAGACAGCTTCTGTATCTTCGGGCGTGGCTTTTTCCTCCGCAGCCTGCTCCCAGGGTTTCAGTCTTTGTTTGGCATTGTGTTCACTGGACTCGCCTTGAAGCACAGTGTCTGGGATCTTCTTTATGCCTGGAACTTCTTTGCCAGCCAGGATCAGCTCAACCAGCTCTTGGTAATTCGGGGAGTACTCCTCTTCTTCATTGCTCTTCTCTTGTTCCAGTTTCCGGGAACGCCACTCCTCATAGTCCTCAATGTTCATAATCTCCCCGCTTTGGGAGCAGAAGTAGAATGTTTTTGCCTGCATTGTGAGCCTAGCCTTCTCATCTGCAGGAATCTCCGTGACTATCTCTTGGAGTTGCTCTTCCTTATCGGCATTGATGTTGTCAAGGTATGACTCAAAGACGTTGAGGAGACCATTTTGGAAGTCCTCGGAGGAGAAGTCAAATTCTTCAAATTGCTGGTAGACAGCTTCCATGATTATTGTGAATGCAGAAGGCAGGGCCAGGGTTGTGTGTGGTTTTAGCTATTTTTTTTTTTTTGTTTTGATTTTGAGACTTGATACACAAGAACGAGAGAGGAATAGCCACAGAAGATGTCAATAGTATCCAAGGAAAACGCGGTGGTAGCTGGGACTGTTCTCCACTTGGCATTCTTCCTATACGGAATCTACCAGGACACACATCTCCCCGTCCCTTACACCGACATTGACTACCTTGTCTTCACTGACGCCGCAGCGTACGTCAACTCAGGTCTCTCCCCCTATCTAAGAGAGACCTACCGCTACACCCCGCTGCTGGCTTGGATGCTCACACCATGTGCAAAGCTGTATGAGTTTGGCAAGCTTCTCTTCATGGCATGCGATTTGATTGTTGGCCTCCTCTTGTTCGGCATGTTGCCCAAACTGAGTGAAAAGAAGAAGGTGATGCTTGTGTCTGTATGGCTCCTGAACCCAATGGTGATCACAATAAGTACAAGAGGCTCATCCGAAGCTGTGCTGTGTGTTTTTATTATGTCGTTCATCTATTTCCTTGTCAAAGAGAACGCAGTTCTTGCGGGCTTCTTTGCTGGCCTCTCAATTCATTTCAAGATTTACCCAGTGATCTACATGCCATCTGCAATCATCTACTTGGCACATGCTCCAACATCCAAAATCGTTAGAAACCCTCTTGTCATGGTCAACAAAAAGACACAGGCGTTCACACTCACTGCAATTGCCACTATTGCTTCCCTTGGACTGCTCATGTATGCTAACTACGGCAAAGAATTCATGTACCACGCTTACACGTACCATCTGTCGCGAACTGACCATAGGCACAACTTCTCCCCGTACAACATGGCACTTTACTTCAGCGCCTCTCCTGCAGTTGCTTCTAAATATCCTTTAGAGACATTTGCATTCATCCCGCAATTGGGACTCACCTTCCTGGCATCTTTCCTCACACCCAAAAATCTTTACAAAACACTTTTGATACAGACAATAATATTCGTGACGTTCAACAAGGTTATGACATCTCAATACTTCATCTGGTTCATGCCCCTGCTACCATTGGCCCTCGCCGATTCCAAGTTGGTGACTTCGCAGAAAAGGAGCGGATTGGTTGCCCTTGTTCTCTGGGTCATGGGTCAAGCTGTTTGGCTTTTCTTTGCATATGGACTTGAATTTGAAGGAAGAGAGAGTTGGAGAGGTCTCTTGGCCGGCAGTGCGGGCTTTTTTTTGAGTAACGTTATTGTCTTGGGAGCGCTGATTGATGATCTATAGCAACGGCTTTACTGCAATCCAAGGTGGTAGTGTGTAATCTATATGTGAGTCTCTGAGATTTTGTTACCAACCCGTCTTCCAAAAACAACGCACTCCAGTAAACTGTTGCCACCCAATCTGTTGGCACCATGGATACCACCACTGACCTCGCCAACTGCGTAGAGTCCTTCAATGATTCCATCTTTGCCCACCACCTGAGCATGTTCATTTATCTTTACACCACCCATAGTGAAGTGAATGACAGGTGTGATTTCTGCAATGTACAGCTTGTCATCAATACTCAAGTCGCTGGAAAACAAGTGTGCTTTGTGTTTGCGATCAAATGGGTCATTGGTGGAATACTGCTTCAAAGTCTCCAAAACCGTTGACGATAAGCTCCCAAACTTTTTCTCCAGTGTGGTCAATTGGAAAAGATTCATCTTGGTGTAAAAGTCCATCTGGAACTGGAAGTCTTTGTACATATCCACATTCAAGATCAAGTAAGCCATGGCCTTATGCTGTGCCCTAATTGCAGAGCTCACTGTATCTCTGGTCTGAAGCTCATCAACGAATCGTTTCCCCGAGGTATTGATAAGGACACCACCGATGGCCCTCAGTGATTCAGCAGCAAGGAACTTCCAGTTTGAGTCCCGGTCGTCAAGTTTGATGAAGCCCGTTGGGTGTACTTGGATTTGATCCATATCCACAAGCAGCGCGCCGACATCATTTGCTAGCAGAATACCTTCACCAAGAGTACCCGCAGCATTGGTAGTGGGCAATCCAAGAAGATCAGGTCTGTATCTTCCAATCAATTCGGTGCTGAATCCAAAGCCACCTGTGGCAAGCACTACATTCCGTGTCTCCACCTCCACCTCCCTCCCTTCAATTTCGTATCTGACACCCCACAAGTTGTCGTTCTTCTGGAGGAGCTCCGTGACCTTGGCCCCTGTGCGAAGTTCAACGTGCTTGTTCTGAAGAATGTTGTCTCTTAACTTGGACACGATTTCGAAACCTGGGGGAACACCCTCACTTCGATGTGTTCTCATCGCACTATGTCCACCCAAACGATTGACAATACCCAGCCCCACTCCAATCGATTTGAGCCATTCAATCGCAGCAGCACTCTCAGAAATGAGCACTTCCCTCAGCTTGTGGCTTCCCAATTGTTTTGCTGACTTGGCAGTGTCGTTACCAAACAACCCGACCGAGTCATTAACACGGTGTGCATTTTGGGTTGAGGTCACGGCACCATTGATGCCTGATGACGCCTTAATAGAATTTCCACCAACCTTGGCTTCTTTCTCGAGAAGCAGGACAGGAATGTTGTTAGCTAGCAGGCGATGAGTGGAAGTGAGTCCTGCAAGACCAGATCCTATGACAACAACGGGTCTGACTGTCTGCATTGTGAGCAATTGGTGGTTGTCAATGTGATAAACGTAGTAGCAGTAAAAAGCAGATAATAGGGCAACAAGAAGAGCAATAATCCACTTTCTGAACATTTCTGGGCCTACAAGTGTCGAATGTTTTTGAATTATTGGGGGGTTCTTGTTAGTATTCCCACCTTGTGACCCCACTATCACGTGATACTAGATGCTGCTTATCCCCCCCAAAAAAAAAAAAAAAAAAAAAAAACCATTGAACAACTCAAGAGCACTTTGAAGTTGAGGATTCCACCCAGACCCAAAATAACAATGGACAAACCAGTCAAACACGCACCATCCATCCAAACGAATACTAGAACACTTCAATACATCCAGGATCTGACCTCGCTCGTTTTTGGAACAAGTTCCGGTGTCCTTCAGTTGGAGTCCTACCACGGAGTCATCTTTTTCCTCATAACGTATACAATCACCGCTTCATTGTTCCTGGTGCTTGTGTCCGGCACCAATGCGTCTGAATTCTATGAGAGCGGCGTGAAGAATATCTTTCTGGACAACTTGGTGAGATCTACAACCGCATTCTTGATGAGCTGGACTCTCTTTTATGCGTTGGTCCAGTCCTAAGGCACCAAGTTCAATTTGAATCTGCCCGCTTTCAGCGATCTAGAATTGATGCGTGGATACTTGTTTATACTGCACTCGGAAACATGTACATGACGAGTGGTGCTTGCGCTCCCACAGAGGCTGTCATCAAACATGGTCAAACCAACAATGGCATTGGTTTGTACAGTTAACTCCAACATAGCCTATGTGTATTTTGTATAGTGATGCGAATAAATAAATAAACAGACCAAGGCATCTAAGCTTGCTCATCCAAAGTCTTGAAGTACCAACTCTGCTTATTGCCAAAGTCGATACCCAATTCAAGCAGCTTTTGGAAGTCCTTGGAGAAGTCCTTGAAGAATTGGTCTTGGTCCTTGGCGTATTGTTGCACAATCTTCTTGAACTTAGAGTCTTGCACCAAGGCATAGTCTGCTGGAAGCATCATCAAACCATTGCCATTGTCGTATTGCTTTGGACCATCCCAGTTCTTGAACTTCCACTTGTCCTCCAAAAGCAACTTGAAGAAGTCGTTGGAGAAGACATTTGGAGCATAAGTCCAAGGACCCAAGAAGCCGGAACCTGGACCAGTAGATGGACCCTCCTCACCGTCAGGACCAGTTGGCAAGCCCGGAGCAGCAACATGACAAGAACCTAGGGCGTGAGCACCAATCAAAGAAACAATTTCACGGTCATTCAATCCCCTCTGCTCAAAGAAGCTTCTAACGTAATCCGCACCTTGGGCAGCGTCTGGCAGTCTGCTGGTCTGAGTGTACGAGGCGTCGAGATCCTCACGGCCAGATCTCCAGCCAACCTTTGGGCCTTGCATCTCTTGGATAGCAACAACACCGGATAAAGTGTACAAGTCACCATAAGAGATCCATGGGTAGTCCTTCTTGACTTGATGCACCAACCAACGGGCATTCTGCAAACCATTGTTCGCGCCATCAAGCGCCTCCTTCTCGTGTCTCATGGTACCACCAAAGGAGCCACCAACCTGGTTCATTGGGCAGCCAGTTGGGGACTTAACATAGGTGCCCGCCTGGTGCCATGCGAGTCTAACCAGGGCTGGGCCAAAGCCGATTCCGTTGTCGTAGCCGTCGTACTCTTGAATCTTGTTAGCAATGGCATTGTAAACCTTTTGATACTCTTCTTTAGTGTGGTCCTGTTTCGCCTTGATAGCGAATAGTGGGAGGGCACCCATTAGCACCGTCGAGTTGGAAGGGCTTGGGCGTGGTGATTGGTTGTTCTGGTTCTGGTAAAAGGCATAGGCTGCAGCGGCCGTGACAGAGGCTGCTGCTGCTGCAAGAGGGAAGAGCCTGCTGGATGCTCTCTTAGCTGGTTGGAAGGCAATTGAGGCCATTGTTCAATGTTTTTGTGGATACCTTTGGCTGTCCGAGACTGTAATCGAGGACCCACGGGGTATTTATACCAGAGATCCCCACTTTCTAATCATCTCATATTCTTTATAAGCGGTGGGGCCTCGAACTCAATTTTCGGGCCGGCTGCTTAGCAATGAAAATTTTGTGGCTTCTGATTGGTGGACGGCTACGTCATTGCCAAACGGCTGAATTTCAAACTAGTGGAGATTCTAGTGCCGTGAATCAGACCGACATCTCCGTGGACTTGACTTTTGTTGTTTTTTTGTGGCATGTCTTAGAGGGGGGGACTCCACGAAGGCATCATTCAGGCTCTGGAATATCTCCCACGAAAAAACTATTCGATGTATATATCTGCCCATAATCTCCTTCTACAACAGGCACCGGAGCGTATTTATTCTCTAGTGCTTATGACAAGCCCTCCAAAACCCTAACATCCCTCACATAACGGCTCTCCTCCAGCTCCACGCTCTTCCATAAACTGGCCTTGAGACGATTCCTGTCCTGGAATCTCTCATAGATTAAACTCAACAGCCACCAAACTTCGCTGCAGTGGTTTCCTGACAGAGATTCAACAATTGTCTCAAGAAGCAACTTGACACGAGCTATACCGGCCAGTTTGTCCTTGTCGTCGATGAAAAGTTTGGACTCGTGCTCTTTCGTGAGGATCAAGTTTGCGAGGCCCACAATGGCCCCAAGGTGCAGTCTATCGAGCAATAATGCCTTTTCAAACTCGGCCAATGCCAGGACTGGATTCGTAGAGGTCAGCATGATGGCAAGGGTAGCATGCGTCTCAGCCGTGGGTCTCCAAGTGTTCTCAGCGTCAACAAGTGCCTGTTCAGCCTCAAATGGCATACCTGACTTGGTGTAGATAGTGCTGCTGACCACCCACAGTTGTTGCAAAACTCTTCGAGCTTGTAAGGCGTCAGACTGGAAGTTGTAAGGAGACTTGTCTTCCACAGGAGTCGCTCGTTCTGGCTTTTTGTGGCTCTTGAGCGATTTGATCGTCTTGATTCTATTCAGAGGGTTTGTTTCGCGCTTCTCCAACGGAACAGGTTCCGGCTCCGCTCCATCGATCAAGGAGTCACTAAACAAACACCTGAAAAGGCTGAAAAGCTCAGGAAGCGAGTCCAGAGCCTGCTCAACTCCAAAGAGTGCTTCAATGACAGCAATTTGGGTGATCTTCACCTGAATAAAGACCGTCTTCAAATTCCCCAATACTTTGTTACCCGTACGTTGCAAGTATTCTTCAACTTCATTGACAACGAAGCCAATGACTTTGAAGGACTCCTCCTTGTTCTCCTCAACGGAAAGCAACAAAGCCAACAAGTGCCATGCCTTAAAGTAAATGATTGACGGGGATTTCACGGTCTTCAAAAAGTACTTCAAGATCCTAGCACTGGTCTTGACCTGGCGCATAAGCGCATGTGTGTAGGCGCAGGTATACCACGTCTCAGCAACTGGGTTTAGGACTAACGCCTTATGAAGGGCCTGTGTCAAATGTTGTGTTGACTGGTTTGACATGGATGATGTTGGGAAAGAAGATTGGAGAACGGCAAGATGTGCGGTTCCTAATGCAGAGTATGCTGAGCCTAAGATGGCCCTCAACGGTTGCGAGATGGTGATAGGAGTGGAAAGATCGGCCAGCGGATCATCAGAGAGCTTCAGATCGATCTCATTCTCCGCTTGAAACTCCCCAAGATACTTTTTGAACTTACCAATAATCATGGCAAAGAAGGTATGGTCTTCCTCCAACAGAGCTGATTTTGGCTTGAATTTCCAGTTGAGAAGGTTTATGAAAAGAATGATCACAGCCATGATGTCTGAGTAGCGTCCTTCAAGAGTGCGTTCTGAGAGCACATAATTTTCAAAGACGAGGAAGGATTGCTTGATCTCGTCGCCAGCCCCTTGGTCAATCAAGATTTTGGTGAGAGAAAAAATTAAGGGCTGTGACTGGTACGTTTTGGCAATGCCTTGCTCCACGAGTGATCTCTTAATGGCGGGTGTAACGTACGGTGATTCCGCAACAGAAAGCAAGAATGACTCAAGTCCCAAATTGTTGGATTCTTCAGAGGAAGGGAACTTGGAGGCCTTTAAAAGCACTGCCGCTCTTCTCTGAGCAAATTCACATAGATCGGACGTCAGCTCATCAGAGAGTGTAGTACCGGTCTTCTCCAGAAACGAAGCATACTCCAAGATAAGTTTCTCATTGGTAGGAAACAGCTTTCCAAGATTGATAATGGTAATCTCAGGCAGCAGGCTTCTCAGTTCTTCAAACAGTTTACCCTGCCAAAATCGGGCCTCAATGTCGGAGAACGAAGTAATGAAGGTGCCATTAAGACTCTCAACGATTACCTTCCTATGTTCTTCGACTCTGTTCAATCTTTTCAACGCAATGACACGAATGTATGTGTTTTTCAATCCAAGTGCTGGTCCATAAGGATCATTCACAGCAAAGCTACCTTCCAGGGACTCCAAAGCAGCGGAGAAGTCGCCATTCAGCAACAATAGAGATGCGTAGATAGATTGAATAACATCCTTTTCTTCGGTCGTGTCGAAGAGGTCCTGAGAGCACTGGATCAACGATGGAATTGACACCTTATGAGAAAGTTCCTCACCTGCAAGGAGTTGGTCAACTTGGTGCTCCAAGGCCCAAACAGGGTCCTTCGCGGTAAATATGCGGGAATAAACACCCAGAGACCTCTGGTGACGCACAATCGCGCTTGCAGTAGTCATTTGAATTGGAAACGAGTGGTTAATCGGGCGTTCAAGCTGGGGAGAGCGTTGAATTAGAACAGTCAACAAAAAAAATCAACCCTCCTTCTGCACAGTTCGGCGGAGGAAAGCAAAAATTGGTAAGCATTTAAGTAAGCAGTCAGCAGTTTGCAGTTCGAAGTCTGTTGGCCTCTTGCAGATTGTCTTTTGGTTATGTACTGTACAGCTAATAATCCCGAATGCATCCAGCTATAGTTCATTATTAATCTCCACGTTCTAAATCAATTATGGGGTTGGAGCGGCCTTCTTCTTCTTCTTTTCCTCCACAACCTCAACCTTGATGTTATCCAGGCCCTTCTCCTTTAACAGGCCAGTGATATAGTCCTCAACTTCCTCCGCAACATCACCCTGAACCACAATCTCATCCTTCTTCTCTGCGTTCTTGGTGACAGAACAACCGGTCGCAAATTTGGACGCAAAGGTCTTCGCAAGCTTTTTCATATCAATTTCAAAAACCTCAAGTCCAGCAATAGCAACGGCACTCTTTCTCTTAGTTCTTGCAATCTTGGTAATAATAACTTTCGATTGCAGTTTCTTTTGAAGTTCCCTCTCTTGCTTGGCCTCTTCTTTGGCCTGCTTCTTTTGCAAGTCCTTCTCGATCTTTTCCTGCTTTTCAATGGATAGAGACGAGGTCGCGTTTGCCAGAGACTCTAGTGCCTCTTCAGAGTATAGTTTGTTGAACAGCTCCTCATTATCCTCCTGTAGCCAAGCCTTACACTTCTTAAAATGCGCTCCAAATTCACAGTACTATTAGCAGTTAATATCAAGGAACGCTAATTTGTTCTGGATCAATTACTCACCTCAGGTGGGAAGGAGCAAACTCCACAGTAAAACAACTCTTTTGGGGCAAGCTGCAATATGTTAGTAAAACAGCAGATGCAGGGGATCTGTTAAACGGTACTCACGTCACCCATGATTCTCTCTCTAGGGCTATTCGAACTTGTGGTCTATACAGGTCAAAAATTCCGGCTGAAAAAGTTGTGTTGGGAGGGCGGCTATTACCTCGGATTTAGGCAGCAAGTATACCCTCGGATTTGGTGCCAAGTTCTTAACTGCTCAATGTTACATGTCCAGGCCATAGTCTCTTACAAAACAAGAGATATTCCGATAGACAGCTAATCAATCAATAGTTGATGATGATCAATAGATTGTGTCGTGTACTTACTGCTAAGTAGACGCTCGCTATTGGAGTGGACTGTAGGTTTTATCAGTCCTCTAGGTGAATCTCTATGCTAGGCTCTCCAACTGAAGCTGGAACACCAACTCTTCCCTTTTCTTCTCATCATCAACACACTTCACAAGTTCATCCATATAGTTCAGAAAATTCTTGAAGCTCAGATAGAATTCACTCAACTTGAAGAAGTTCAAATACTTGGTTGAACAACCCTTGATGCTCTCAAAGATTAGTTGTTTCAGTCCGTCGGTCTCGCCAGCGAGAAGCTTATTAGCAACCAATATCTCTATTTCTCTCTTCATCAGAACTGTATCTCTCGGAGAACTGTAATCCAATTGATGCTTATAGCTGAAGCTGTTGTGGTCATTCTTGTAGGAAACAAGAATCTCAATTGGCCTGTCCATTTCACCCTCAATCTCCAGCTCAAACAGGAGATTTCGGTAAAAACCGTCATATAGTCCATTGATATTAACTTGAATCTCCCTGATGCTATTTGGGAGCTTGTGAAATTCATATGATTTGAAATGGACACTGCCTATAAGTTCATCTGGGATTGACAAGTGAACTGATACGTTAGTAACGATTACCCTCTTCAGTTTTTCAAAGATATCGTCGTACTGGGTTGAGAACTGTTCAAAAGTCTCAAACTTTTTGAATTGATAGCTCTTGTAGAGTTGAACGGTGTTTTCACTCTCAACTCTGAACTTAATGAAGGCATTGATCAGAGCTTTATTGAACGGGGTGAATTTATCACAAACTTCAAAGTGATTGAAACTGATTCCAAACTTGAACAACATTGTCAAGCTTTTATTTACCTCATTGCAACTGAACATGACATCACTCTCCAGGTTGCTCAACCAAACCAACTTTCTGACCACAGTCTCATCCTCATCACCATGGATCATAGTGTTCAGTTTAATGCAACTCTCAAACATGCTTCTGAGAACACTGTTGCCATCAATGCATTCTGCTTGCGGCTTGAAAACTTGAAGCTCTCCGACGAGTTCTTCCCATCCATCCCATTCTTTTTGTAACATCCCGATATAGCTCGAGTTGTAGACACTCAACGAGCGTCCACCATCTCTTCCTTGGATAACAAGTCCCAGTTTATCTTGTGAATCCAAATTTTTCAATGTCTGGCGAATGATATCTTGAATAATCTGCAGGTAATCTCTATCGTTAAAGTTAGTGAAGTTAAAAAGTTGAACGACAAGGATCAAGTGGATCGGCTTTCTCTCTGGCTTTGGAACCACAGACTTCAACAATGAAATAGGAAGGTCAAGACCCTTCGAAGTCAGATCGTTGAATTTCTTGATATGTGCTGGAATATGTATATGTGAGTCAACAAGAGGCCACAATGTAGTTGTCATCTGGATTAGAGGAATATCGCTTTTCTGGTGTATCTTGTGGAAGTAAGCGTAATATTTGGAGACAAGAATGGAGTTCATGGATCTCATTTGGAGTTCTGGAAGTGTAGATGAGCTGAAATATAGTATGAGCTGGAATTCAGACACTTTAGAACAAGATGAAAAGTGATCTTGTAGCAAGATGGATCCAATAACAGATGTCAATTCTTCGTCTACCAAAAGCAAGTAAACGTCCTGAAAAATGAAGGAATGAATAGACTCCCAGTTCAACCCGTCTAGTGAGATTTCAAAACTGTCAAAAAACTTCAGTTGAGGTAGTGTTTGGAAGTCGATTCCCTGGCTATGTTGGATTTTGCGTTGAAGATGTGATACTATAATTTGGTGAATCTTCCCCTTGGTCTCAATTTCGGAGTCCTCATCTACATTTTCAGGTAATGACTGAAGTTCATTTGTGAAGATGTTGAGAACGTTTCTGATGGTTCCCTTACTCTTATGGGAGATAATGTTGATGGTGGGTCTTGCTAGGTCGAACATTCTGGGAGATGACAATGTCGGAGTAGATGCTGTCGTAGGAATAGAAGTAGAGAGTGGGCTTGGCTTGAATCCAGCTGGATTGGAGTTAACAATCATCTGTCCCGCTGGAGTGCATGGTAGATCTGGAAACTTTGGCTTGAAAGCAGAGAATGAGGGGACTTCAGGAATGACATTAACCTCATCGGCACTTGACAGGTTCACAGATGAGCCTGAAATAGTGTGACGTGGCTGGAGACGAGGGTTCGTACCATTTCTGCTGAGTAATTCACCGAACTCTTCAGAGTCGTCCGATGGTGAAATATCAGTCTCCCCACATGTGGTACAGCAAATATCAGATACCTCCTCACCCAGTTGTTTGCTCTCTTGGTAAAGAAGAAAGCAGTTGTAATGACAAGTATGAGAGCACCTGAGCTTTAGAACCTTCTCATTGTGCATCTTGTTACTCATTGACTCTGAGCAGATAGAGCAGTTTCCATTGCCAAGTCTGGATTGTTTGGAATAGAGGGGTGAGTCTTGGTGAGATATAGATGTGGAAGCCGTGTTTGGCATCTCGAACGCTGACTGCAAGGCAGCACTATGCCCTAGAGGAATTGTTCCGATAACATCGTGGGCTCTCTGCTTCTTGATTGTGGGAGGAGGAGTTAAGGGGTTCAAGTCAAGTGGTGGGGGTAACTTGGTGCGCTTGATGATCCTAGGTGTGGACTCATAAATCTTGGAGAACTTTCTGGTAAACGTCAAAGACGTAGGCGTACGAGGGGATTCCATTACGGCTCTTTGAACCCTCGACGGTAGCAGCAGATTCTGAAAAACATTAGAGACTTTGGAAAAATTCTTCCCGTTACGGCGGTGCTATGTGTGCCTCATTTGGCATGTTGATGCAGGTGATTTGAGCGCTCAATTGGGAAGTATTTCCCTTTCGGGAAGATAATTTGTGTTTCAGGTTTTCTTGGACATTAACCTCTCTTAACAGTAGTCCCAACCTCAGAAATTTGGCATCGTGATATTACACCAGAAGCGGGATGAATGGGTGTCTTACGTTATCAGTGCGCTTCGTCACTCAATGAAGATATCTGCTCTTTACACGGATGTGTCTCCCTCACACTTAAACGAGTGTCTTTGAGATCACGTGACTATCATTTAAAACCCACACACCGCTTTCTCGGTATAATCTGTTCAAGCATTATTGTAAATGACCCCAACATCCTGGCTTGTTACAGATCTAGAATGGATGTTACCCCTGTGATACCAGAGGAGGCATTCAAAGACACAGTGGCCATACTGGTTCTACTACTGTCTCTACCTCCGGCACTCTCGACAGTGGCACTGCTCCTATTTATCCTGACATCTTCCTCAAAGGCTTTCACAACCAAGATCTTCAATAACTTCTACAAGTCTAAAAATGGGACAAAACAGACATCCGCCACGAGTACAAGCACATTGAACTCAGAACAGAATCACAAGTCATTCGTTCTTATATCTCTTCTGGACTTTTTCTTGTGTGTGATCATCAAGTTCTCGATCCCCAACTTGAACAAGCTGTTGTTCGTCCTAGCCAATGCGATCCTGGCCACTTCATTGACAGGAAAGCGCAAAAACTTTACGAACACCATATTATCATGTTTCACGATCATATTCATGGACTATTCATTGAAGTTGGCCCTGCGGTACTTTAGTGGATACTATTCTCATGAGCTCGTCGCCAATAACAACAATCTGTTCCCCTATCTGTCAAGGTTGAACTCGAACAATGTTCTGGTACTGGGGCACTACTTTGGCAGCTATTCAGCGACTATTGCTTATTGTGTCAACTTTGGCAACCTCATACTCAGCATACATGTTTTACTGATGGGATTTTCAACAGTCTTTAAGAACAACTTCATTTCCAAAAACATCAACCAGCTATCTTCGTCCCAGGACTTCAACACCAATACCATTCCTTTCAGCTCTTTTCTTCTCAAAAAAGAGAAGGACGAGAAGAAGATCAAAATTGTGGATGTCGATGTCTCGCAGATGGATATTGGAAAGTACCAGCTGGTGACTAGTGGGGACAGTGATGCTATCCCTGCGGCATATCCGCCTGAAGAAAAGCCTGATCAGTATAACGAAATATCCACTAGCAACATTGTTAACGAAAACTTCCAGGTCTTTTGCAAAACTTCGTTCTCAAAACCTAAGAACTCAATCAAGGCTATACAGCCACTATGGTCACTTCTAGCTACCATCAAGGCCATGAGTTGCAGAAAGTCTATTTACAGTGGAGAGGAACCGCTACATGAGGATGGAAACAACTCATTGATTCTCAGTGATTATTCCAACAAGTTTTATGACGAATTCAAGTTCTCCAACTACGTCCATGACTCTTCTGATAATGGCCACATCAAAATATTCATTGAGTACATTGGCCAGACATTAATCTGCTTCAACTTAAAGAATTTTAATTCGAAGCTGCAGAATATGAAGATGATTGTGAGAGTCAATGGTGTCATTTGGTATCAAGTCTCTAAAGGTGTGTTTAATGATTACCAAGAGATTTTGATTATCAGTGGATTGACGCCACTGTCACAATATGACATCCAATTCATTCTTCAAGATAACGAACAGGACAAAAAGTTCTTGGTGAACGATCTGATTGTGAGTACAGTTGGTGCAAAAGGACTTGACATCTCTACTTCAAATACCATAAACTCCAAAGCAATCTTGTCCCCCTTGAGTACTCTTCAAGAGTCTTTGATTACCACTAATGACAATTTGAACAAGGAAAGAGTGAAGCTGAAGAAAAATCGCAAGGAGATGAGCAAGAAAGTGTCCTCTTACAAACAGGACATCGAGACCTTGAAGAAGATTGTGAACAACAGTGACAAGAACGATGAAAAGAACTACAAAAAGGTCTTGTCGTTAAGATCTTTGTTGAAACAAGCTGAGGAGGAAATCACCAAAGTTAATGATGAACTATCCTTTGTTGAAGCCAAGGAACTGGAAATCGCTGAGGTTTATGCCGTCGAGAAAAGAAGATACGACCTCCACCTGAGAAACTTCCAAAACTTTCAGACTGGCTATCAGAATAAAGTCGATGAGAAGAGAAACAAGCTTGCTGAGCTCGCTGCCGAGTTGGATTCACTACTGAGTAGAAGGGAGACAAAACTCAACAAAAGCCAAAAGATAAATGCTGATATTTCTAAATTTTCCTCAGACTTGAAGACTATTTTGGACAACGAACTCAACCACAAGTTGAAACTACGGGCTGAGAGGATGGAAAAAAGAAGTATGGCTCTGAACGAGTTCAAACATGAGATCAAGAAGTTAGAGAATGATGTGATGGAATTGACAGCTGAAAATGAAAATTTGAGAGTGGAGAGCTTCTATAGATAGGCTCTTTACCATTATGGTTTGTTATTTGATTTAATTCTAATGATTTTGTATATCGCGCACACTAGCTACTTACCAGCAATCTTAGAAAGTCTCTGTTCCCCATGCTTTCTGACCTCTTTATCCATAATCTCTCTTATCGTATGGCTTCCTTGGACCGCGAGACTCAAGACAGACTCTAAGTGATCCAGTGGCATCTTGTTCTCTAGGAGTAGCAAAACCAATTTTTCGCTGTTTCCCACAGTTGCAACGGTCAAGAATGAAACGTCCTTTTCTTCCAAGTAGTTCAAGTCGAGCAATGGTGTCGCATCGTAAAAGCCTGCTGTGACAGCACTGATATAGTCATACATGGCAATACCAGCATCAATCAGGGCCAGGGTAATAGCGTTCGTTACTGCCGCAATCAATCCACCATCTTCTGCAAGGACGTTCACATTGATGGCTATTGTGGTTCTTGGATACTTGTCAATCAATATACTCTGTTCAAAAGTTCTCTTTAAAGAGACAATTATCTCCTGAGTGCGCTTCTCCATTCTGTTGTGCTTCCTTCTTTCCACAGAAGAAAACGGCGTTATGCTGAGGTTGATCTGAAGAGTTGCCCTGGAAGTATTAAGTAGTGATCTGCTTGGTGGCTCCATTGGCCCTTGCACCATGCAAACAACCTTGGTGAGACCTTGTTGGACATAGGATGAACCATCAGATGAGTTTGGGTGTGTGTTGATCTTGCATTCAAAGTTTCTGGCCTCATTCCAACGACGACCATCAACACGGAGTCCCTCAGGAGAGTATAACTCGTTTTTGTACATAACGTCAAGTAAACAGTACCCTTCAAAAAGTTGATGATACTTCGACCTAACGAATAATTTTTAACATGTGTGGAAGGCATATGAAAAAAATACAAATTATCACGTGAGTGGTTACATAATTTTTTTTTTTAGCTGTTAATGTTGTTTTGAATTTAAAATTCAACCACCAACCAAAAGTTGAAATCTTTGATACCGACATAGCAATTGTCTCAGAACGGACGTCACAATGCACGAAAGTTCCACTGGCAGGAAGTCAGTTGTGTGCAACGTTTGCCGCAAACGGAAAGTTAAGGTATGTCAATATGCCTGTATTTGCTTGAAAACGCGCTTCAGACGCGTTTTGTTTTTGTTGGCCGAACTAACAAAAACAACAGTGTGATAGGGAAACTCCAGCCTGCACTTCGTGTAGAAAGTCCAATTGTGTCCACCTTTGTGTCTATGAGGAACGCGAAACTCGCCGTGGGCGCAGGCCCAAGAGTGTGAGCCCCCCTTCCTCACCTATTCAGGGGAACCCTTCAAAGCGACTCCGTTTCAACCTGACACAGAAGACTGCTGTCAGTGCACATGTCCCTAAGGAGAAGCGTGAGAAACTGCAAAGGGACCAGATACAGTTTCAACAGCAGCTTCAGCTACAGCACCAGTACCAGCAGTCTCTACAGCAACAGATGGCGCAGAAGTATGGAGTCACTGGTGCTACTCCAGCGCAGCCTCATCAGGTCCCTGTGAATCAACAACATTACATTCAACAACCGAATCAGATACTAGTCGGCACTGCGATTGGAGCCACTCCATATCAGATACCCTACGGTGGACATCCCGACCATCAGGCTTCGCAGCAGGGATTTGCACCTCGGAACCACCAGCCCGTTATGCTAGACCAAAATCAACCAATGGTCCAGCAGCATCAACCGCACCCTTTCAAGGGTACGCCCTTCATTCCACAACAGCAGCACCAATTTCCGATTCAGTTCGTTTCTCAGCAATTGCCTGCACCTCCTTTGTTTCAACGTCAACCGCAGCAGGGGTTTGATCTCCCACAAGATGATCAGCAGCCCCCTCAGCAGGTTCTATATCAGTCCAGAGGCCTCATTGGTGAGATAGGAGGCCCCCTTGGGCACTCGGCGGGTGAGGATAACATTGACCCGTCGCTCTATAGCCCAGATGAGATCACCAATATCTTCCAAGAGTTCACAGAGAATGCGGAACATGTCGATGTTGAGAATGAAGGCCTGTTTGGAAACGGAACAATGATTAAACGTGATATTGGAATGACACTGTTCTACATCAATATGATGAAGATGAAAGAGAAGCAGAAAAATTCAAATCAGACTGACAAATACACCAAATTATTGGAGAATGAGCGTGGTGCTAAACTCGAAAAAGCTCTAAAATACGAGACTTTGAGTTTGGCCGATGTTTTGCAGAAGGTCGCCAAGATAATACCCACCAAGAAGGTTATCTGGATGATGGTTGATCGTTTTTTTTCAGGACTTAGTGAACCTTTCCTTCCAGTTCTTGATGAGCATGACTTTGGAGTGTCGATCTCTAAGTTCATTGGGGAACGAGACTTGACTGATGCTAGAGCAAAGTTCAGCTTGGACATCGATGATACTGATCAGCTGGTGAACCTTTACTACCTTTTGAACATGGTCAGATTTGCGCAATATTCCCTGATGTTCACCACCAAGCTTGACAAACAGAGCAACTTCTTGTTGAAAAACTCACAGCTGTCCAATGAGTACGATGTTATTATTGATTTCCTCTACACTGTCGTAAATCAGCTGAAAATCCCGAGAATATCCAAATTGAGAATTGCCCTCTTTCGTGAATTCTTGGGATTGGTTGATCCAAACGGCTCCTTGAAGTGTTTGAACTCTGATACATATGCACTTGAGCTCAATCTGAACAACAAGAATGCTGTTCGCGACGATCCACTACTGACACAAACATGGTTCTACACCTACTTCGTCTACTACTATACCCGCATCAAGCAGGGCCTGCCACTCCTCTATGGTCAAGAGTTTCATAACTTGGGGATTATCTTCAAGCCGAATCTCACGTCCCAAGTCAAGAAGGTACTGATGGATGACTATGTTCTTCAGACCAAGATCAACGAGATGTGTTTCAACCTGTTCAACCGTATCTACGACTACTCCAGCACATCAGGAATCCCAGTTGCAAATCTCGTCAAGTGGATGGATGATATGAATCACTTCCATTCAACAGCGAT
Organism: [Candida] sanyiensis; assembly: GCA_030569275.1. NCBI lineage: Eukaryota > Fungi > Ascomycota > Saccharomycetes > Phaffomycetales > Phaffomycetaceae > Barnettozyma > [Candida] sanyiensis. The sequence goes on along the minus strand of JAJMKO010000050.1, from coordinate 42,418 downwards.
TGCTTTTGATCAGTACAAGCTTGAGCCAGGGACTGTGTTTTCACGCAAGATTGTCAAGACAATGATGCTATTTTTCACCAAGTTTGTGCATCTCAACATCCTCGAGATTCTTTTGATTCACTACGAACACCACTTGTCTCGAGAGAAATTCCTCCAGACGTTGGAAAAGACCTACACTCAAGTGGGGGAATGCATCCACGTTGTGTTTGATATCCTACGAAACTTTTCTAGCTACTTTCACCAGGGAAGTGAGTACATATTGTATCCCCAGATCCTGATGTTGCTAGACAAGGTCTTTCTTTGCCTGAGCGATCACGCTATCCGTTGCATTATTGCTCGTGTTGAGAATGTCCCACTTGTTCAATTCATTTTGAACCTCGTGTTGGAGATTGAGAATTACCCAATCCTCAAGAATTACCTTCACTATTGGAAGATCTCTCTCCGCGCCAAACTGTTCCTTCATCTTCTGCGGAAGCAACACCAGGGCAAACATAACTTGTTTGAGTTTAGGTTAAAGGTGAATGGAAGGAAAATTGTCTTCAGTGACATTCTATCCAATCTATCAGCCTTCACTGATGAGGAGTGGGACCGTGTTAATATCGCTTTGGGTAAGTTGAACAGCACATTTGAACACAATGAGGAGATTCCGACTCTAGCAGAATTCTACAAGAGGCTCAAGGTCGATGAGCCGGAGTTTAACATTGGACTCTTCCAATAGACATACTTGACAAATGGTACAGAGGATCCACCACTTCTTTGTAGCCTATCAGAAGGATATCGTCATGTGCGTTGAAGATAGCCAAAGTTGATAGGGCCGAGTGTGTGAGTTTGGAGAGTCTCGTTGCAAGGAATTGGATGTGAGCGGAGAGAAAGAAAAGTTTTGTACAGACCTCGACGTTCTCAACTACAGATTTATCAAGCATCGACAAGGGCCGATCAAGGTCCATTAGCTTTGTGTCCTCATTCTATAAATCATCAAACTGAGCAATCCCTTCACTGTGATCCTTCTTCGCTTTCTTGTTTTTCTTCACAAGGTCTTTCCAATCCTCCTCGGCATCGCTGTTATGGTCCTCATCCTTCAGTGCCAACTCCGCGTTACGCTTCTTCACCTCTCGTTTCAGGAATTTCTCCGCTCTGTCGCCCTTGTCTCCCTTGTTAGACCACGCTGTATTCTCCTTGCGTTTCTCCTTGCGTTCCTTGACAGCAGCAAGTCTCTTCTCCTCGTTGGCCAGGTCGTCTAGTCTCTCCTGTTCCTTCTTCGGGTTCAGATACTTGTAAGTGTTAAAGTCAACATCGGAGATGAACCCGCCTTCAGCGACATTCTTGCCATAATGCTTCAGCTCAGGCATTTTTGGTAAACGGAGCAGGCCGTAAAGGTGAGAGATGCCCTCGTAGTCCAGCGTCTGCAACCGGAAGATGGAGGAGGCCGAGTGCTTGGAATAATAGCGGATAAAAGACACATAAGAAAGGACAGCCTTGTCATGTCTCGCACGGTCCTCTAGGATCCAGCTTCGCACTGATGTGGCAAGCTTTGCCGGGTCCACAGTCAGTGCGGCCTCTTCAACGGGTAGCTCCGTCAGCTCGGTCTTCTTCACTGCGAGAAAGTCCACGTACGCCTCCTCTCTGCCTTCATTGAGGAACACAATCGCTGTGCCACTGTTGTTAGCCCTTCCAGTTCTGCCACATCTGTGTAAGAAGACATCAGGGTCGGTTGGTGGGTCCATCTGGATCACCAGATCAACGTCCTCAATGTCAATGCCTCTTGAGGCAACGTCCGTCGTCAACAGCACTGCCTTGGAGCCAGTGTGATTGGTAAAGCGGTCCAGTGTCTTAATACGAGCTGGGGTCTTGAGCTTGCCGTGGAGGGAGTAGAAGGACAGGTCCAGTTGGAGTTGACGGCTGACATGCGTCAGCAAGGAATGGAAGTGCTCCACCGACACACACGTTGGGAAGTACACGATACATTTGCGGAAGTGGAGCGTGTTCAGGAGATGCAGGAGCTCGGCGAGCTTCTCGTTGGGTTTGACGACGTGGTGGTGGAGCAGCAGGCTGCGTGGCTTGTGGTTCTTCGAGCTGACAATGATCTTGGTCGGGTTGCGCATCGACGTCTTGTAGAAGTTCTCTGTGGCGTTCATAATGGTGGCACTGAATAGGCCGATACGCTTCTGCTTGGGAAGCATCGGAAGGATCTTGTTCATCTCCTTGTTGAAGTTGAGGTCGAGCAGCTTGTCAGCCTCATCCAATATCAGCATCTCCAAGGGCTTGACAGAGACGCTGAGTTGGAGGAACTCGAGCAGTCTCCCCGGAGTGGCGATAACAACGCCCGGCTTCCTCTTCTTGAACTCGTCAAAGTCCTCCTGAAGGGACTGTACGCCTCCGATGATGGCCATGGTCCTAATGTCCTGCGCTGGGTTGAACTTGAGCAAGGAGTCAAACACCCTCTCAATTTGCAGCGCGAGCTCCCTTGTAGGCGAGATGACAAGACCAAACAGGGATTCTCTATGCTCCTGTTTGGCCAACTTGTCAACGACTGGGATGGCGAATGCCAGCGTTTTGCCCGAGCCAGTGACTGCCTCCACAATGACATCCTTGTTGCGTTGGAAAAGCGGGATGGTTGATGCCTGGACAGGCGTCATCGAGGGGAACCCGAGGGACTTTATCGCTTCTGCGAGCCACGGGACTAGATCCAGCTGATCCCAGTCTAGAGAGGCCATGCTGGAGATGTGCTGTGTAAAGTAAGAGATGAGTTAGGAAATTTTTCACGCCACAAAAGGGCCAAAAAAAAACAAAAAAAGACAAAAAAAAAAAAAAAACATCAACAGTCTTGGGACCTCTCTGCCGAATGGCATGCTGCGGTTTCTTAGGTCCCTGATCCCAATGTCAAACCCGCAAAAATACAGCAGTCTCTCCAAAGAGCAACTGATCGCCCGCATCCACGAACTGGAACGCCAGATCGGCGGCCCGGCGGCGCCAGGGCCGCAGAAGGCCAAACAGCAGAGACCTTTTGACCAGTCCAAGTACTCGTCAAGGCACATTGCCCTGCGGTTCTCGTACCTGGGCTGGAATTATAACGGCCTGGCCATCCAGAAAGATCCCACACCGCTGCCGACTGTCGAAGGCGTGCTGATTGAGGCGATGCACAAGTGTCGCATGGTGCCCAGCTTGAACCCCAATGACTTCAGCTTCTCGCGGTGCGGGAGAACAGACCGCGGGGTCAGTGCGTTGAACCAGGTGGTCAGTTTGAAAGTGCGGTCGAATTTGACTGCGGAGGAGCAGCAGTTGAAAGAGAACGATGATAGAGAGGTTGACTATATGAACATCCTCAACGGCCTGCTGCCGGATGACATCAAGATCCACTCCATCTCGCTGCGCCCACCGGCGAACTTTGACGCCAGATTCAGCTGCGTGTCGAGACACTACAGGTACGTCTTTGACAAGGGCGATCTTGACGTTGCACTGATGGACGAGGCTGCCAAATTGTACCAAGGCGAGCACGATTTCAGAAACTTCTGCAAACTGGACGGCAGCAAGCAGATCACCAATTACAAGCGCCAGATCATCAGCTCGCAGATCCTGCATTTGCACGACGACGTTTTCTGCTTTGACTTGCAAGGCTCTGCGTTCCTGTGGCACCAGGTGCGCAACATGGTGGCCATCCTGTTCCTCGTGGGCCAGAGGTTGGAGTCACCGGGCATTGTGACCAGGCTGACGGACGTCGAGGGCGAGTTCCCGACAAAGCCATTGTACGAGATGGCGGACGACCTGCCGCTCGTGCTGTACGATTGCACGTTCCCTGAAATGGAGTGGCTCGCTGCGCCGGCGACATTGAAGAAGGTCAAGACCGAACGGGTCGTGTACTCCAACTGGATGCAGAGCACTGTCAAGACGACGCTGGCCAACTTCATGCAGGAGCTGTTCCCCTTGGGTTCAGACGGCGACAAGGTGCGTGTCAACACGGGCGATGGAAAGGGGAAGGTCGTCAACAGCTATGTGCCCTTGGACAAGCGTGAGCGCATGGAGTCCTTCCAAGTCGTGAACTTGCGCTACGCAGACAAGAAGAAGCAGCGCAGTGCCTAGAGAGTGTGGAGGTTGTGATATTCGTTAGGTGTTATAAATGATGAATGAATAGAGGGCATGGACCAATGCAAAGTTGCTTAGCGGGATCTTGTTGCCCTGTCCGTTGAGATTGTATCGCAAGATGACAAAAAGCGGGTTTGAGCACTCGACGACGCCCAAATTGAAATGCGCCTCTCCATGAAGCCATTTGAATGCCCGCTTATCAGTGGGATCGTTGTAGACGTGGACAAAGCCGCCACTGTCCCGGTGCTGCTCACCACCTGACTCTGCCTGCTGCTTTCTGTCTTTCTCGAGCTGCGTCAGGATGCGCTGCAAGTAGAGTGCATTGACAACATCCCAGAGCAGAGGGTCCACCTTCACGTCGCTGGCACTGGTGATGTTCGAATTCTGCGCCAGCACTTCGAAAGGCGCGTAGCTCCGCCAGCGCCGCGTCCTGACATGGGCCAGCTTGTTGGCGAGGTAAGTGTCGGAGGAAGAGGTGTAGAACCCGTCGACATTGGGCACGAGCCATAACTTCTCCGTGTCAGTCGGGTGCCGCGTCAGCGAGAGCTTCAGCAGGAGCGCCCTGGGCACGCGGATGCGTCTGTTGGAGCGGTCGACGCGCGAGGGACTGGCGAGCATCTGGGCAAACGGGTTCGCAGAGACGTCGAGCTGCCTCGCCTCCGCTGACAGCGATTCCCACGACAAAGGCCTTCTCCGGCCATTCCAACGTTCTGGGTGGGTCAGCAGCGGGGATCGCAGCACTGAAGGGACCGGATTGTACTTCATTTTTTGGTTCTGTTGTATGATATAACTTCCCCCCCCCATCGCGGGCTCCTACAATTTTTTTTTTCTCCCACAACCCCCCCTCCTCCTCCTAACTCCACACATCGCAACTTTCTCCATTCCTCCAACATTCTTCCAACAGTCCAGAATGTCTGTCTCAACGGCCTTTCGCAATGCAATGGCCACGATTGCGTCACCCGTGCTGATCCTCACGACGCCGAACCTCCGCGGCGCGACGCTCTCGTCCGTCACCTCGCTCTCCATCGACCCACACCCGCTGCTCCAGTTCAACCTGATGAGGCCTTCGACGACATCGACCAACTTGCATACACAGGGCCAGTTCGCCCTGCACATCCTCAAACCGACGGCGCTCGCTGGGGAGCTTGCCAGACGTTTCGCCAAGAATGGCTACTACGACGAGACCAGGAAGCGCTACATCACAGTGTCACCATTCGAAGGGCTGATTGAAGGCGCAGACTTTGAAACAGTCAACGGGCTACCGATGCTCACGAAAGAAGTGGAGCGTGTGCTGATCTGCCAGAAGGAGACTGTCATGGACGTCCAGGACCACGAGATATGGGTTGCCCGCGTCAATGAGGTGAAGGAGTTGCTGGGTGGGAAAACCGGTGGCTTGCTCAACTTCAACAGAGGCTTCGGCAGGGTGCTGATTGAATGAGCAAAAATTGCATCACTCTCAACATATGTATAGAGAGACTGTCCATATACACATAGATTGCCTGTCACACATTAAATTACTTATCGTTCTTGATGATCTTCTTACCCCTCGAAAAAATGCCCTTGGCAAAGCTCTGTGCGGTCGAAGAAGTCTCGTGGAACACCCGTGTCTTGTGCAAGATGCTTCCCAGGTTATTGTGTCTTCTCACTCCGCCGGGACCAGCATTCGCCGCTTCTGCATACGCCTCTTTGACATGGCGCGACCCTCCAGCAGTCGCATACGGCACAACCTCCACTTTCTGTAGGGCAAACTTGATCCAGTCGCCCAGGCCAGACTCAGAGTTGATCTCAAGATCGCGCGCCAGTTGGTACTGCGAGATCCGTGTCTTAGGGTTCTCCAACGTCGCAATCTGCTTCATGTTGATTTGCCTGACAGCACCAGACTTCTTCTTTGGGGTGGAGGCAGCTGAAGTTGCTTGTGGTGGCACTTCTTTGAACAGTCCAGCGTGGTCAGTGTTGGTTGGCGTCGCACTGAGTGGAATATGCGTTGCTATCAACGAGTTGGAGAGCGTTCTATAACCTTCACCAGGCCTCAAACTCTTTGGATCCGCCGCCTCATCCAACGTGGCGGCGGTGGACGGTGGTAAAGACTCCGCAATCGACGATGTGTTTTCAAGAATCTCACCATTCTCATTTCTCGTGTAGTTATCAAGTGCTGGCAAGGGCGTGGCCGAGCTTCCTTGGATAAAGGCGTCTCTATAGCTGGCAGTGTTGGGTCTCCATTGGCCCATGTTGATACTCATCGCTGGGTTCAGTCCAACAGCAGCAGCGTCTTCACTGGCACCAGTCTGGTCAGTGGTCGACGCAACTGATTGCGTCAAGGATGCAGTACGATCGCTTGCCTTGGAATATCTCCATGTATCTGTCTGGATCATCGACGTCCCCCCGGTGGACAGCGATCCCGAGGACCGCGTCGAGATCTTGGACAAACGTGATTCAGGAACGTAATCGTCAAAGTAGTCATTGACACCAGAGTAAAACTGGGAGTCACGCACTGGACCTTTCTCGTCATCCGCAGTCTGATCGGCCTCTTCTTCATCGGAAGTGAAGTTGCCAGCGTTTGGATCTGGCGATGTAATCATCGAGGAGAGGTACGCATGCTCGCCTCCAAGGGCATCAATGCTCTTGCTACTCGTGTCACGAGGAATTCTTTCCACGTAGTCCTGCTTCTGCTCTTGCTCGTGTTCGTGTTCTTCTTCTGATTCAGAGGAGGGTCCTTGAATATGAAGCGTATCAGTGTCAGACAATTCAATTGGTGATTCCTGTGGATTTGAGGTTGCCGAATCCACATCAGGGACAACAACGTGCTGCTCTGAGTCCGCGTCGGTGATTGTGATGACTTCAGGGATGGAGGACCTGAGGAGACTGGTCGTTTCAGGAACCGGCGGTTTGAATTCAGCATTGGTATCCGCCAAAGGTGCAGTAAACCTCTCAACAACGGCATTTGGGTAGGAACCAAAGCCCGTGTCCACTTTGTGAATCACATACTCTTCCTCGTCTTCACTCAAAGGCACTGCGCTCAGGTACTGATCATCGACAGCTTCTTTATCGTTGAGTTCAACGCGTTCATCCGCATCTTCCACTTGTGGGAAGCCATTGACAGACTCAGTAAAGGATTCATCATCTCCTTCATAGGCTTGTTCGTGTAGCTGGTATTCTTTGCGCTCTCCAACGGATTCTTCTGCCATTGCGGGTTCTTCAGGAACAGGAGTGGAGGTGTCAATAACACTCTCAAACGTTTCTTCGGCAAGACTGTCTTCAGTCATTGCTGCACTCTCTTCTTCCGCTACTTCCTCATCTTTTTCGTCAGGTTCAGTCTCTTTGAGACACTCTGTTGGATGTGCGAAACGACTCCCTTGTTGCGGGCGATAGTCGTCCTCCTCGTCCTCGTCGTTGTTGACAAGGCCATACTCATCCTCAACAGGCACATTCTCGGCATCCAAGTCAATCGCGTCAAATCTATCCTGAAGGTGAGTTAATGGCGTAGACTCAGCACTAACTTCACTCTCATGTTCGCTCATAGGCTTCTGGACTTCATTCTGAAACTCTGGTGGGACAATCGGCAGTGAGGGAGTTTTGTTACTTTGGTCTCTCTCTTCTTCTGAACCGTAGTCTTCATCGCTCCAGTCGTCTCCATCATAATTTGCTGTGCTGGCCTTCACCCAACGGGCAGACTTCTGACGATTGACATCTTTAGACATGATCGAAAGAGTTGTATAGTAGCGTAGCGACGTTGTTAAGCGGGAGGAATGTATGGACCTTTGTGAGAGGCGGTGTCGTTTAGGAGAAGGTCGGAAGTGGAGATACATACCGGATCTTCAGAGCAAAATACATCCTGACACCTTCTTGAGACATTCCGTCCCCGCCTCCACCCCCTTGGACAAGACAAACAGACCAAAATGCCCCTCCGCGACAAGGCCAAACCCTCTCAAACCAAGACAAAAAATTCTGATTCACAAAAAAAAGAAACACAAAATTTCAGGACAAGACAAGACTTCGAAGGCATCCTTTCTAGTGTATGGGTGTTAGGTCTGAAGATCTAAAAAAGTTCAGACAAAAGAGCCCTCGTAGTTTACAGCTACTGATAACAGGCACACAATAATGGAAGCTGAACAGCAGCGCCAGCTAATGGAGGAGCTACAAACAATAGAGTCTCAGATAGCGCTTCGAGTGCAGCGGAACCCTGAGATTGTTGACACTGTATCCACTGTTGTGTTTAGTGGCGCCCATAAGAAGAGAGACTACAAGGAGGAACTTTTACAACAGCATGAGATTCATAGACTCATAGGGCAGTACAAAAGACGGAAAGCAGAGTGGCAAGTCTCCCTTTCTGATGACCTTGTGTCTGATGTGGTTGATGATAAGGAACTCTCCTTAAAGAAGTTTGATGCGCTACTCCACGGCATAAAGCACTCTGGCGATGAAGAGGCGGTCGAGCCACTGAAAAATCATTACGAGATGAAATCCTCCAGGGTTAATATACTCTCACAATTTGCAGGAGATCTTCGACTTTCTGCATTGTTCACTCCAACTGAATACTTTGGTAAGTACCTTGACCTGGTCGATTTGCATCAACAGTGGTTGAACTTGAATGAGGACAAATTAGGATACGTGAAGTATTTAGAGACATTCTACGACTTCAAAGCGCAAAACGTGCCAGCAAAAAAGTCCAGGGTTTTTTTAACATACCTGACACAACTGTACCACTACCTGGTATCATTCATCCAAAAGACAAGGCCATTGTTTGACATTGATTCCTACCTAGCATCGTCCAAGAAACAATTCCAATCGCAGCAGAATTATGACCCTCTATTTTGCAAAGTGTGCAGCAGATATTTTGCGAAACAATCAGTGTTTGATGGCCACATTCCGGGGAAAAAGCACCAGAAGAATTTGAAGTCCGGATCAACAGCTTCACCTGGAGCTTCTTCCACACCACAGCAGCAAGAAATTGCCCTATTACAACACCTAATAAATAAGATAACCATTGAGCTGTTGCATGCCATCCGTCAGGCCACAAAGTTGAACACAGAAAGAAAGACTGCACTGACTGACAAGGAGAGACAACTCGAGATAATGAACTACGTGAAGGAGGAAGAAGCGGAGCTGGAACTGTCCTCCTCAGATGAAGAGGATGAGCCAAAGACTCTATCCAAGGCTTTTGATCCTACAAACCCAATGGGACTCCCACTTGGTGCGAACGGTAAACCAATCCCGGTCTGGCTTTATAGGATGAATGGCCTTCGTATTTCTTACAAGTGCGAGATCTGTGGTGATTTCTCCTACAAGGGATACAAGGCGTTGAACGAGCACTATGGTGATCAGAGACATGCCAATGGCTTGCGTTGTCTGGGTATTGAACCTTCAGCTCTGTTCAAAGACATCACCAAGATTGATGACGCAAAGAAACTATGGGCGGACATGAAGCAGCAGGAGAAGGAGGCGGAGAAGGAGCAGGAAGATGCAGTTGAAGTTGAAGATGCCGATGGTAACGTCATGAGCGAGAGTGTCTACAAAGAGTTGAAGAAACAAGGTCTTGTTGTCTAGATAATTGAAAGTCATGACAAGAGGTAGTAGAGGACAGTTAAACCAAACACCGCAGTGATAACTCTTCCCATTTGTGTTGATACTGCAAATAGGCCAGTCTGGATGACAAGGCCAGAGACAACTCCAAATGCCTGTCTTGGTTGGAATAACGTTTCGTGCAGAATCACATGGTGATCATCACCAATCAGTTCACCACCGTGTAAGATGGCCTCAGTCGGTTGTGGCCCCACAATCAAATTCAAAAACACGGGCAAATGGTCTGAGCTCCTAATTTCAGGAACTGAATCATAGGCCAACACAGTCTCGTCGTCATTGCCATAACGACGGTAGATGATTCTGTCACACCAGCTGGGTATTCTCTTACCATTGTAGGCGTCTGTGCCAATCACAAACTTGAACGTCGGTTTGAAGTTTATCTGTGCCTCTTTGAAGCCAACGAATGCCGCATTCGTTCTGATAGCTCTTTTCAACTCATCGTTTTCCTCAATCAAACCCACCCTCACATCTTCATCCACACCAATCCGCACAGACGCTCTGTAATTCAAATCGCCAAGTACAAAAACATGCCCACTCAACTCCAAAACGTTGACTTCACGCTCGTCTTGTGCATTGCGCCAGATTTCCCACGAATCATTGTTGCGCTTCTCGTAATTGACAATGCCTTCATTGGCAGTGAGATGGGCTGCGACAAAAGTGAACCTCTCTCGCTTGAGGCTGAAGCTTACAAGGACACTGCTCTTCAAAGAGGAGTAAAAAATTCCAAATGATGTCTTGCGAACGAACATGTCCTTCACTTCCGTCGCAAGGTTTCGTTGCGCAAGAATCACCAGCCCGACACTACCGAAGCTGTTGCAACTGACAATCTCAAACTCTCCAAAACCCATGCTCACCTCTTTCCGAAGGGCATTGGCCAAGGTCTCAAGGTAGTCCTTGACGTAATCTGGGAATGTGGAGTCGTAGAGACCAAGGAGCTCTTGGAAAGAGAAGACAAGCAGTTCAGGCGTTTGGCCTTGCGATGTCGATCTCAGCTTGTCTTGGATCATCTTAGGGAAGTCCAATTGAGAAGCTTTCTCGCAGTTGAAAGTGCTGAGGAATATGTGTGTCATTGTAATTTGTCTACCTTGGTGAAAGCGGTTTCTGGCTCTGCTGTCGTGATTATTTGCTTCTTGGGCAAGGAGCTGCTGTCCTGTGTATACAAGTTTTTGTTTTTGAGGGAGATAACGTTACCCGGTATAGGTTTGTGTCAAAAAGATGGGGGGTGGGGACAAGACGAGTGAGTAGAGGCTCGGTATCCTCCAAAAACAACAGAGCACAACATACAAAGAAGTTGTGACTGGGGGAAGAATCAACAAGCTACATAGCCAATAGAAAAGGTATTTCAAAAGTAGAAGTTCATGACGCTAAATAGGAAAACGGAGGGGTGAAAATAAAATGCCCTGGCAGCGCGCATGTTCAGGCTCGACAGCCTTACTTGGGACCACTCTTGGAGAACTCTCTGGCTTCAGGTTTGGTGTCAAAGCCCTTTTGAGCACTGTTTGAGTATTTGTCCGTGACCTCATTCGCGTGGGCAGCTGATTTGAAGACACCCTCGTTCTTTCCAGACGAGACGCCGTAGTAGTTGTGAGCGGAGTTGGAGTAACCGTGAGCGTTGGTGTTTGGCATTTTGATGTATGATCCAAATTGAAGAATATTATCAACAAATTAAGGAATTCAACTTCTCTTTTATATCTGAGGTATAATTAACAATATAATATTATTTAAAGGGATCACAAACAAAGGAAATTTCAGAAGTACAAAGGAATTAATTAAAGGGATCACAAACAAAGGAAATTTTAGAAGTACAAAGGAATTAATTAAAGGGATCACAAACAAAGGAAATTTTAGAAGTACAAAGGAATTAATTAAAGGATCATATTCATATATTAATATTATGAATTAATTAAACAAAGAAATTAATCATGAGACAAAGGAAATTTTAGAGCAAAGGTCCGGAATTGGTCATCCAAGTTGATACCCCTATGATGATGAAATACGAACATTCCCCGCGTGGCGAATGTACAAACCGAGGGATATATAGATGCTTTCAATTACCATGGATAATTGAAATTCATTAAATCGCTGTCAACTTTATCGAACGAGGGCCGATAATGGATGACGCACTTTGTAGATTGGCTGGAACAAACACCTCCTGCCTCTCAGAGTTCACATGAAGCTCAAGGGATCTTAAAGAATCTGCATTGATGATATTTGGCATGTAAATGAGGTTCTCTTTGGCAGCAGTAATCGGGGTTCGTTCGCTCACAGAGACAGCATCGGATGTGATATCTTTAATCGTGACTTTTGTGACGGATTTTGGGATGCATATTGACGCTTTGTTTGGAGTAGAAGCATAGAATAAGCCATCTAGGCACAGAGTGGTTAAATTGGGGAATAGAGCAAGATCAAGATGCCTCATTGGATGATGGTCATCAATGGAAAATTGGAGGAGAAGATCATCGATCCTCTGCCCGATCGAGTGTACCATGGGTTGATGAAGGAGATAGTCGTTCCCTTGAAGTCCATACAATTCCAGTGAATGTAAGTTGGGACACTCGAACAAAGGAATGGTCAATGCCTTCTGATTGTTGCTGGACTTGAGGATCAATTTCTTGAGCGACGCAAGGCAGTGGTTGATTCTTGAAAGAGATGGATTTATAAGCACCTTCACTTGCCAGTTTTGACAGCCATGCCCCGTCAGATTGTTCAAACGGCCGTGTCTCAAAACCATTCTTGGGATCCTCTAAGAAAGCTCTGACTTCCTCGATCTCCACGGTATCTTCATCGGTCTCAAGGGCCAATGCCTGTAAATTCCTGATGTATAGAAGAAGGTGTGCCATGCTGTAGAAGTCATACAGTGATCCAAATGTGAACACCGTCGCGTTCTTGATGAAGCTGTAGTCAATTCCTTCCTCCTTATTGGGAACGACAAGGCTAAAGGTGGTATCGACAAGTTTTGGGGTGCACAGGTTCGACACTGTCACTGGAGGGTATGATAAGGAACAGCAACGAACTTCAAACTTCGTGAGGCTCGGCATATTGACGTTCTTTATTATCAGGTTCGCTGACGATGGGACACCTGAGTAGTATTCTTCCGAATAATAGGGAAAGTTCTCCAAGTGTGGGAAGTCAACACCGACCAGTGTGCAATTGTCATAAATTGACAGTGTGACAAGATTTTGGAAAGGATTGAACCCAGTGAGGTTGATCCCTTCAGAGGGTGTCCATTCATCTTCCAAGGTGCGTATCTGGAGTGGATCAAAATACTCCTCGAATGCGATTTTGCAGCATTCATTTTGAGTTACTGTATGAAGCTTCGGAAGGAGAAGTCTCTTGTTCGACTTTGAGGCACCGGGGATCAGTTTCTCATAGGCATCGTAGTCAGTGACTCTGAACGAATCTTCCCATGAGTTCAACGATGGGTCCACATTCCAGGTATCGGTGCAAGCACACATGTTCACCTTCTCCACGTCGGGTCCGTAAAGGAAGAAAGGTGCATAATGCAAGAACGAGTTTGAGGCAAATTTGATCTCCTTCACACTCTTCAATACGAGGCGATACTGCCCTGTCACTCTGAGGTGTTGAAGTACTGATTTGGGCTCTGATGGCTTGAGAAATGACAGGAAGCTCTTCTCCAGGAAGCTGAAGTCGCTTGTCAGGATCAAGTGAATGCGATCCCTGAAGGCATATCCATCGATCGGGCCAACGATGATCTCGGGTGTGGTTATAACGAGTCCTGTATCCAGCTGCGGTAACTTATTGCTGTCCTTTAAAACAGCGATGCCGAGGTCGTGAGCAAAGTCAATGGTGTCCTCTGTGAGCACAACAACGATGGACGAATGGGAAGCCATGTTGGAGAGAACCGCGTAGACATACGCGGCGTTATAACTCTGAGGGGTGTCGGGCATGACATGATCAGTTTGACCGTCTAGAACAGGTCAAGGTTCAAAAGCTCGAGCAGACGGGCTGAAATGTCGGGGTACTATAGACAACAGCAGGACACGTCACACAAGCGAAGCGGTTGCAATGATTGAACTCATGGGTCTCTGTTGAACCTCCGCTTTTCAACCTGTCAGCTTGGAGTCGCTTTATACCGCTAGGTCGGAAATACACAAAAGCACCCTGTGTCCGAAATTTGACACCCCCGGCCTAAGAATCAAACGATGACTAAGAGACCTGACAAAGAATGGAGTAGCTGTTGATGATCAAACAGTATACAGGCGTTCCCAGCGCAAGTGAGCCCCTGGCTATTAGTCAATAACCGGGTCAAACTTACTCCCAATCCAGGGTCTTTTTCCCGAGAAACATGAAGCTGCGGATACAGGCATTCGGGCGCACGTAGTTCTTAACACTAATCAGGGGACCAACAATAAGTGTCAAAACTCAATTGCTTCCTGGAGAAGCTATTGCTGGAGTTTGGAATGCATCGAAGTGTTTAGCACCCGGCTACCATCTCCGAACCAGTTGTTTGGTCTCGTCGGAAGAGAGCAGCCGTCCGGTTGTTCCTCCGAGATCGAAAAAGCTGGCTGCTTAGGAAGGAAAAAAAAAAGAAACGGCAAAGGTGCTCTAAACTCCACGTCTTAAGTCCTTAAAGCCACACTAAAAAAAAAAAAAAAAAAAAAAAAGGATTTCTCGCAGTTAAGCTGGAGAGAACTTGGGATGGGGGTCCTGACAGTAACAAAGAGGGGCATTGGGTGGGGCGGGGATGCCAATTGGGTACAGGCTCTCCCGTTAGTCCCTTTTTTTTTCTTTTGTATCAGCTAGGAGTCCAGTAAGGTTCCCCTCCTCGCTCCGCCAGCAGTCCGGACAGAGGCTCCTCTGCGGCTGACCTTCCTGAGGACTCCGTGTTCCCAGCAGCTCGATAGAGATCTTTTTTCCCCCCCCATCCCGCGTTTTTCAGTGCACCGTTTTTCGCGGCGGACCAATCAGCGATCTGCAAATCGTTTCGTGTGCCTAGGGCATCGGCAATGCAACAAGGCGAAAAAAAAAAAAATCTTATAAAACCAATCGAAATTGCCGCCTGCCGCCTAACTCCATCAAAATATCTGTTGCACCAACAATGCTTTCCCGCAACTTGCTAAGAAACTCTGCCGTTGTTAACAGATCCATTGCCAGAGTTGCTACCTCCCAGTTGAGAAGCCTCTCTGCAACCAGATTGGTCAAGGCCCAAACTGCTGCCCCATCTCCAGCCACCACTGGCAGTGCCACTACTGGTATTGGTTCTTTCCACAAGGCACCAAGAATCATCTCTCCAAACGGTAATTCTGACAAGAAAACCGTTGTCATCTTGGGTTCCGGTTGGGGTGCCATCTCCTTCTTGAAGCACATTGACTCCCAAAAGTACAATGTTGTCATCATTTCCCCAAGAAACTACTTCTTGTTCACCCCATTGTTGCCTTCCTGTCCAGTTGGTACCGTGGATGAGAAGTCCATCATGGAGCCAGTCGTTTCCTTTGCCAACAAGAAGAAAGGTGATGTCACTTACTACGAGGCTGAGGCCACTGACGTCAACCCAGACTCCAAGACTGTTACCATCAAGTCTTTCTCCAACATCACATCTTCCTCCTCTGCGCCAGTCAACGTTGACATCAAGCCAAACGAGGTTGCCCAAGTCAAGTACGACTACTTGGTCTCCGCTGTCGGTGCTGAGCCAAACACTTTTGGTATCCCAGGCGTCGAAGAGCACGGCTGTTTCCTAAAGGAAATTGCCGACTCCAGAAAGATCAGACACAAGTTCATTGAGGCCATTGAGAAGGCCAACTTGCTACCAAAGGACGACCCAGAGAGAAAGAGACTTTTGACTCTGGTTGTTGTCGGTGGTGGTCCAACTGGTGTCGAGACTGCCGGTGAGTTGCAAGACTACATTGACCAAGACTTGAAGACCTTCATGCCAAACATTGTTGACGAGATTCAAATCATCTTGATCGAGGCCCTCCCAGTTGTCTTGAACATGTTTGAGACCAAGTTGACCTCCTACGCCGAGAAGGTTTTGAGAGAGACCTCCATCGACTTGAAGACCAGAACTGCGGTCGGTAAGGTTGAGGAGAAGTTCTTGATCGCCAAGACCAAGAAGGAGGATGGTACCGTTGAGGAGACCACTATCCCTTACGGTGTCTTGGTTTGGGCCACTGGTAACAAGCAAAGACCATTGATTGCCAACTTGGCCAAGAAGATCCCAGCTCAAGCCGAGGCTGGCCGTGGTTTGATCGTCAACGAGAACTTGCTCGTCCAAGGTTCCAACAGCATCTTTGCCATTGGTGACAATGCTTTCGCCAAGTTGCCACCAACTGCCCAAGTTGCCCACCAGGAGGCTGAGTACTTGTGCAAGGTCTTCTCCAAGATTGCGAAGATTCCAGACTTCCACCAAACCCTCTCCAACAGAACTGAGAAGGTTGACCTGCTGTTCCAAGAGAACGGTATCAAGCCATTCAAGTACGTTCACTTGGGTGCCCTAGCCTACTTGGGTGCTGAGAAGGCCATCGCTCACATCACATACGGTGCCAGATCCCTATACTCTGGTGGTGGTATCATCACTTTCTGGATCTGGAAGGTTCTTTACGTCTCCATGATCTTGTCCGTTAGATCCAGATTTAAAGTTGTCGCTGACTGGTTGAAGATCTCCTTCTTCGGCAGAGACGCTTTCAAGGAGTTGTAAGTTATAAACTCTTTTAATATTCTTTTGCGTTAACAAGCGCAGTGTCATGTTGTTATGATTTTGGGTTCAATAGTGGTTTGTGTGCATTTGTAAAATATCATTGGTGTACTTTCCAGTTTCATATTTGTAGTCATTCCACATCCAAATCTCATAAACAAATACACACACACAACAACCAACAGGTTGGAGCAAAAAAAACTAATATGCCCGACGTGGGGCTCGAACCCACAACCGCACGATTAAGAGTCGTGCGCGCTACCGATTGCGCCAGCCAGGCATTTGTTGCGCGGTTAAAAGACGCCATAAATGACATGGATAAACGCTGTTAAACTTTTTAGCTAGCGATCAACCTATTTAAAAGGCTTATGTGCCTATGAGGGGTTTTTCGATAGCCTACTTGGTCATAACTTGAGAGTGACATCACGATCAACACATACGGGGCAAGACAGAAACATGAGGCAGTTAACTGAAGAGTGACAAGGAAAAAAGCCCCATTTGAGAGAAGAGGAGCTCGACCAACTTCGGATTTGAAGCTGATCCAGTGTCACGAGGGTTTAGAGTCCCCATAGCAAAGCGAATCGGAATGGAGAACAAATGACCCTGGAGTGCCTCAAGGAACCACAGACCTCAGGGTTATAAAGGACGCACATATAAAAGATACTTCAAAATACGCGTTAGTAACATAAAAAAAAAATTGAAATATTGTGTCTCAATTTTCCTAACTTGGTTGACAATCCAAAAGCTCTGACGGCCATCATCTCCCATAGTGACAAGAATAGAGGAGAACCCCCAACTCAAGTCACGCAAGGGAAATGTCTAGTGGGGCGAAAACTGCAGCGGCTGATGCCAACCTCTTCAGGATCGCATCTATCACTGACAGGAAACGAGCCTTTGTGGACTTGACAGAGCTGGCCGACAGTGACAGTGATGATGATATTGTGATCACTGGGTTCAGAGACGTACCAAAGCCTGAGTCCAGGGCGCAGATACCTACACCAGCGCCAACTCCACAGATGAACAAGATGCCAAGGGTTGGTGATGCGAGTGCCATCAGCAGACGGGTACCCTCTTCATCAATTCTACGCGACGCGGACAAGGCAGTTCCCCAGTTGGCACCGTCAGCAAAAGTTGACGGTAAGAGTACCATTATCTATGGCGGAAAGGAATACAATAGCACTGCAGACCTTGACAAGAGAAAGAAGTTCCTTGAGGAGCGCTACATGTTTTTCAAGAAGTCCATCACCAAGGATGAACAAAAGGCTGCATCTATCCGTGACCAGTCTATGACCTTAAACAGCAGAAGAGAGAGATTGAGAAAGCTTGGTACATCAGCCAACGATCCAACCATGGTTCAGATGGTCCAAAGTCTAAAGAAGCTCTCAGATCAATCCAAGAATTTATACAAGAGAATCCAAGAGGGCAAACAGCAGATTGAAAACGCACGCGTGCAATATGTTAACTTTGAGAATAAGGATAGAAAGCAGATATCAGCTCTGTTGGCTGCTAGACCTCAACCAGAAGTCCAGTTTATTGCAGAGAAACCTGTGGCGATCGATCCACAGACTCAACTAAGGACTTGGGCTGTACAGAATGCTCACCTCTACCAGCCAGTTGCCAATATCAGTGAAGCCAGGTTGAGATATGTTCAAATTCAAAATAAGCTAGCACTCGCCCTACCACAGGTGATTAGAAACCAACTGTTACAACTGCATGATAAAGTGAGCACATTCATTAACGATCAGGCGCAAAGAATTATCCACGGAGATGGTATGATTGATGATGATCAAAACGATGATTCAGAGATTGAAGATTTTGGTGATGCCGAAGCACGCATCAGAAAGTACCAGGATATGTATCTAGACCGCATGAAGCAGGCTCGAGAGGATGCTGCGCACGCCAATATCTACAACATGGGTGGAACAACCGAGGACAACTCAAACTTGAAAGACTTGCTTGTCAGTGTCAAGAAGGTTGAGGATTCTAAGGAGGGTGAATCCAAGTCTCCTGAGGACCTAACGGTGAACTTATTGACACATCAAAGGCGCGGTCTTCACTGGTTGGAGCTGGCTGAAGATGATGACAAGAAACGTGGTGGTCTTTTGGCCGATGATATGGGTTTGGGTAAAACAGTCCAGATGATTGCGTTGATGCTTTCCCACAGAGCAAAGCAGAATGCTGAGCTCAAGACCAACTTGATTGTTTGCCCCGTGGCCTTAATGAACCAATGGCAAGGTGAAATCGAGATGAAAGTGAAGAGTGGATCTGAGTTCTCTGTCTTCATCTATCATCAAGTCAAGAAAAGGTACTCTTTTGAACAGTTAAAGAAGTACGATATTGTTATCACCTCATTCACGACCCTGGCCACCGAGTACAAGAAGCATATTGCTGATGTCGTTGAGGATGAGGGTAAGAAAGTCACTCATAACATGCATAAATTGAACCAGAAGAAGAAGAATCCGAATACCTACTTCTCCCCATTTTATTCAGATGATGCTAAGTTCTACAGAACAATTCTTGATGAGGTTCAGTGGATCAAAAATAAAGCCACAAATATGTCATTGGCATGTGCTGCTCTTAACTCGCACAACAGATGGTGTCTAAGTGGTACCCCTTTGCAGAATAAAATTGATGAGTTGTTCCCCTACTTGAGATTTTTACAAATCAAACCATATCACAAGGAGGGCAAGTTCAGATCCGATATTTTGATTCCCTTAAAATCGTCGTCTGAACACTATGACACCTTTGACAAGAGTAAGGCCATGAATAAGGTCAGAATCCTATTGAAAGCAATCTTGCTGCGCAGAGAGAAGAACAGTGTGATTGACGGAAAACCTATTCTCCAGCTCCCTGGAAAGGAGATCTTGTACGAGGAGCTGGAAATCACAGATGACCCTAACGAGGCCTCCTTTTACTATTCTATGGAGAAGGATTCCAGAGAGAAGGTCCGAACACTATTGAATGGTCCAAAAGCCAAGGGAAATTATTCCTCTATCTTGACTTTACTATTGAGATTGCGTCAGGCCGCCATTCACTCTGAACTTGTTCGTATGGGAGAAAGAAAGAAGGGTATCGTCTACGATGAGGAGGGCTCAGTGATTAGAGACCCAAGAAAGGTGCTTGCTGGAATGATTGATTCTGCTTCTAAATTGAAGGATTCTGTTGTTGACAGAATTAACCGAATGGAGGCAGCTGATGATGGCAACAGATTCACGTGCCCAATTTGTATCGATTCCCCACCAGATGAGAGCTGGACTTTCTTTTCCCCATGTGGCCACGGTGTGTGCAATGAGTGTCTTGACTCATTCTTTGAGCAGAAGGCAGTGGTTGATGTGGCCAATGAGTTCGCTGTGGCGAAATGTTCCGAATGTCAGGCAACGGTCAAGAAGGAGAATGTAATCTCATATGACATCTTTGACAGAATCTGCAATAAGAAACAAACTGCAACTTTGGTGACCATGGTGAAAGAGAGGGAAACGAAGGAAGAAACTGACCGTCTGGACAAGGCAGACCTGCATCCAGAAACAGTCAAGATGTCTCCAAAGTTCCAGAAGGCGATTGATTTGCTGAAGAGCATTTGGTCAAAGAACGCCAACGACAAGGTGATCATCTTCTCACAATTCACATCGATGTTCACTCTTTTCTCCCAGGTGTTACAACGCGAAGGAATCAATGCACTGTTTTACCTTGGTTCGATGAATGCGAACAAGAGAAATGAAACTGTGAAGGAGTTCTACCGCGAGGAGAATCAGAAACTAATGCTGATTTCCATGAAGGCGGGAAATGTTGGATTGACTTTGACTTGTGCCAACCATGTCATTATCATGGACCCTTTCTGGAACCCGTACGTGGAGGATCAAGCGCAAGATCGAGCTTATAGAATTGGTCAATTTAAACCCGTCACTGTTTACAGAATTCTGGTGAAGAACTCTGTTGAAGACAGAATTATGGAGCTTCAGAAGAAAAAGAAAGAGTTAATTGAGAGTGCGTTGGACGAGAATGGAAGAAACAGTGTGTCTGCACTAAACAGACAGGAAATTGGGCGTTTGTTTGGTATTAATGATTTGTGAATGTTATATTTTGCTTTCTTGGATTACTTCTTTAGATTATTTCCACATTGGGAAGTCTACGTTTGTGTATGAAAAACTTGAAAAGTGGCTAAAAAGTATGAGAGGAAAAAAAAAAAATAACAACCCACTGATAGTGATAGAAAAAAATTCAAGTTGCTGCTAAGCCTATAGATCAAAATGGGTGCTTTTCTATTCATTCTTGCCGTTGTGTTGAATGCTATCAACCTGTTCTCGCAGGTTTTCTTCACTATCATGTACAGTGACTTGGAGTGCGACTACATCAACCCAATTGAGCTGTGCAACAAGTTGAACAAATTCATTGTACCAGAGGCAGGGCTACACGCTTTCTTGTCCATTTTGATTCTATTGAACGGCTACTGGTTTGTCTTCCTGTTGAACTTGCCACTTCTGGCCTTCAATGCCAAGAAGATTGTTGAGAAGAACCACCTGCTTGATGCTACAGAGATCTTCAGAACCTTGAACAAGCAGAAGAGAGAGTCCTTCTTCAAGTTGGGTTTCTACCTACTAATGTTCTTCTTCTACTTGTACAGAATGATCATGGCCTTGATTGCTGAGGACTAAATTGCAAGACGATTAAAAAAAATCAAACTGTGAGATGGGGAGACGGATTAAGGAGGGGGGGGGGGGGTTAGGCGATAATGGCAGGCATATCTAGTAGTTTGACAGTGTGTTCTGTTCTTTTTCTGTTTTACTTCACATGTTCATAGCATAGCACAGACACATTGTCATAATTCGTTGTGTTTGTTTAGGAGCGGTCTTTGTGTAATTTTAGTACTTTATAAACTGCCTTCATTAGTACTTGATTTGGTAGATGTTCGTGACGTCATTAAAATAATTTAGATTCTCTTATCAAGGGAATACAGCTTCTCATTAACAGCGTCGAGTCTCTGAGCCAACCCCCAGTTTGGATCTAAGGTGCTACTCAAGACGTTCAAGTCCTCCACAATCTTGGAGGAGTTGAAGACCTTCGTCTGGTTCTCTTGCTTTAAGTTTTTGATTTCTTCATTAATCTTCTTCTTCAGAAGATGTTTCTTCCTGATCAATGCATATTTCTCTCTTAGGGCTTCAGTCTTGGCCATGTTCAAGTTAATCTCTCTGTTGATTTCAAACAATTCCCCTCTGAGTTGTTTTTTGAGCTCCTTCGTCTCCTTCAGTTCAGAAATCAACATGTTGTTTGCCTGATTTCTGGTCAGAACGGTTCGAAGATACTTTCTAGTCTTCCTTCTAAATGCATCAAATGTCTGGCTCTTAGGATGGTTATCCGCCAGGGATTCAAAGTAATGTAAGAGTGCATCAATTGCAGTTAGACCAGTATTGGAGATCGGAGCTCGATATGCCTTGACAGTGGCAGGGATCTCGTCGTTTTGAAAATCTCTTAATTCTAAGGCACTTGTGGCCAATAGATCATCATTTGCAAGCACACTCTGCTTGAAAACTTTATCAGCTTTGGCTCTAGCTCTTGGTGGCTTTGAAACTTTTGAAAGGAGTTTTTTCTTGTGTACTTTGGATTTCGAAGCACTTGCTTTTTTCTCTGATTTGATTTTAGGTTGTTTTGACCTCCTCCTATTCTCCTGTTCTTCATCGGATTCATCACCTTTTCCTGTGTAGTAATTATCCGTGTCATTGTGACCTGCAGATGCTGGCTGTGATCCAGATTTGGATTTTGACGCTGATTTGAATACGTTCTCAGTTTTCGACACAGTCCTTGCGCTGTGTTTGCCTTTCTTTAGATGAGCCGGCTGTTGTTCCCTTTCTGCTTCTGGTCCTCCATTGGCATTCGATTCTGCTGCACCTGAGCCCGATTTGGACTTGGAACTCATCTTTTCTATTGATGCTGGCCGTAATGGCTGTACCGGGGTTCTCATCGACACGTATGATCTGTTACTCTCCTGAGTAACCGGTTCATCAGGACTATCACGGATCCTGCCCCTTGGAGTTTGAGGTGAGCCAAACGGGGATAAAATGGCAATTTTCTCAGTCTCGTTCCTCCTCGTAGATTGGGACCTTGTTACATATCCATCCTCTTCTTGACTGCGAGTTACACGTGGATTGTCGTTGTGGGATACACCTTGAGGAATACTTGGGGCAAGATAGGCAGTCAGAATGGATCCAGGGTCAAGGGAAACAGGAACCCAGTCTGAGGCCAATTGTCGTGTTTTCCTCTCCGGGGATCTGACCACAATATCACCGGTAGCTAATGCTCTATTTGCAGCTCCACGTTGACGTGCCTCCTTCCGATAATCTCTATCCATCGGCTGACGTTCTCCTGCGATGTAAACATAAACAATAGCGCTTCCTTTCATGTTTTTTTTTTTTTTTTTTTTTTGGCACTGACGCGTTTAACTGAAAAGAGAAACTCAAAACGCTGATAACGAAAAATTATATAAGATTGCATTCTACCCTTGAAAAACACTCCGCTTGAGTGAAGGATCACAGATACACACTAGTGATAAATGAATATGTCCCTCAGACTATCCAGAAAGAACAGCATTGCTTGCGTTGTTGGTACTCTAGCCATCACCGCCATTGGTTTCTATTTTTTCCAGAGCTCCTCCGCTGCCTCTACCAAAACCGCATCTGTCAATTTTGAAGAGCTAAACGACGACGAAATCAAGCAGTGGTTGGCTAAGAAGGACATCAGTGTTCCAGATGATGCCACCAGAGAGTCACTACTCGTCCTAGCTCGCGCAGCCTAAGCCCATGTCCATAATAAATTTCCTTTAAACCGTGACACTTTGCTCCGGCATCTCGTTTGTAGGCTCCCACATCATATCACGTGATATTACCTCTAACCCGTGGGGTCCTCTAGGAGGGCCAAAAGCGCGATCCCCCCCTTTTAGCCGCAAAAATGGTCAACGCCCAATCCTTCGAAAAGGGCAAGTTATAAAAAAAATAAAAAAAAAAGCACTAGTTCACCGCTTTCCTCTTTCAACCCCTTGCTTCACCACCCAATTGAACTATCAATCATGGTCTACACTACCAGACAAGTCGGTGCTAAGAACTCCTTGGACTACAAGGTCTTCATTGAGAAGGACGGCAAGCCAGTCTCCCCATTCCACGACATTCCATTGTACGCGGATGAGTCCAAGCAGATTTTGAACTTTATCGTTGAGGTTCCAAGATGGACCAATGCTAAGTTGGAGATCTCCAAGGAGCAAAAACTGAACCCAATTATCCAAGACACCAAAAAGGGCAAGTTGAGATTCGTCAGAAACGTCTTCCCACACCACGGTTACATTCACAACTACGGTGCCTTCCCACAAACCTGGGAGGACCCAAACCAGGTCCACCCAGAGACCAAGGCTGCCGGAGACAACGATCCATTGGACGTCTGTGAGATCGGTGAGCAAGTTGGCTACGTCGGTCAGGTCAAGCAAGTCAAGGTTCTTGGTGTCATGGCCCTTTTGGACGAGGGTGAGACTGACTGGAAGGTTATTGTCATTGACGTCAATGACCCATTGGCTCCAAAGTTGAACGACATTGAGGACGTTGAGCGTCACTTGCCAGGTTTGTTGAGAGCTACCAACGAGTGGTTCAGAGTTTACAAGATCCCAGATGGTAAGCCAGAGAACCAATTCGCCTTCTCCGGTGAGGCCAAGAACAGAAAGTACGCCGAAGAGGTTGTCAGAGAGTGCTCTGAGGCTTGGGAGAAGTTGATTAAGGGCGAGGCCCCAGCTGGCGACATTGACTTGACCAACACCACCTTGACTGAGACCGCCTCTCACTCTGACGCTGTCGGTTCTGAGATTCCAGCTGCCGAGTCCAAGGCTGACGAGCCAATTGACAAGTCCATTGACAAGTGGTTCTACATTTCTGGTGCCTCTGCTTAACTAGCACGCAAACCCGGAAAATTGTAGCCACCGTGTTTTTTTGATCTCTTTAAGGTTATTTTCCTTTTATAGGCTACATCTTTGAGGGTATACGCAAGATTACTTCTCTGTAGATTTGGCATTGGCAACAAAGTCCCTGATCTTCTGGTGATCTTTGACCCCCCCAGTCTCGACCCCACCGGACACATCCACACCGGCAACACCAGCCACTTTAACCGCCTTGGCGACATTATCCGGGGTAAGACCACCGGCCAAAACGAACTGGCCATTGTTTTTACTGGCCCAGTCGCCCAAGAGGTCCCAGTTCAACTTGACGCCTTCCCCACCAGCCTCGCTGTCAAATAGTGTCAGAATCTGAGCTGCATCCAATGCTGTGTGAATCTCTGGGTCGTCTGGAATGAATCTGGTAATCACAGGAACCTGTATCTGCTCAATGAACTGCTTACGAGGCTCACTTCCGTGCAGCTGCACAAAGTCGAAACCAATCTCTGCAATCTTACTGTTGATCTCATCAACAGTTTGATTCCTAAAGACACCAACAAGGAAAGGTCCTTTAGTCTCCAGGCTTTGTAGCACGGATGCTGTCCAATTTTCGGGATCTAACTGGGAAAAGAACTCGCAAGGGCTTAGACCACTAGTTCTTCTTTCCTTCACCATTCGGGCAATGTGCTTTGCCTTCTCCGTCTCAATGGTTCGGGCTCTGCCAGGAACCATGATCATCCCCAGCAAATCAGCGCCAGAATCAAGCGCTGTCTGGGCACTCTCAGCATCCTTCAGGCCACAGATCTTAACCAGAACCATTGTCGATGTGAATTAGGGCGCGCGGGAAAAGTTATCAATTTTGATGACATATTATTTTATTTTTTTTGGCGCCTAACCCTCTCTACCAAAACTGTGGGACAACAAAGGCCATGCGAGTCAACAGCCTGTTGATGACCAGAATTTCTGATCAAGATCCAAAAGATAATTCTCGACGGAGGCAAATCTCCTTTCACCACGACAGTGCACCTGCGAGGTAACCCACTGATACCCCTAAAAATGAATGACAACAAACGAGTGCTCCAGCGCTAACTGACTTGCCCACCAGAAAGAGCCCATTGGAGAGTCTGAGAAGGGTGAGGGACCTGATTTACAATGGGATTGAGAGCCAATGCATCGTCGAAGTTATCTTCACGGCCGATCTTTACAAACCGAGGTTTCCTAAGAAGGTGTCGTTTCCCAGTCCACATGCGCCAGTGATGAAAAAATTCTGCATGTTGCTGAGAGTCATTGACACCCTGCTCGAGAACTTGGAGAAGAGTTTTGTCACAACGAGAAGAGACATCTTCTATCAAGATGTCACGTTGTTTGAGAAACAGTGCCATGTTGATTCCATTGTCGCGCAGATTGCGTGCTCTTTGCAATACAACGACTATGAGATTGGTGCTGTTGCAGCACAGAAAGGCATTGTTTGGGGAAAATTCCAGCTTGTTAATGAAGGATCAGGTGTGCTGCATGACTTCAACAGTGAAGAGAATGGCCCGATGTTGATCCCGAGGCTCCATGGTGTCAAGAAAATCATTGCTCCACCTATAGTGAGGTACGTGTTAGTCATTGAGAAGGACGCTGTCCTCAGCGCAATGTGCAACTACTCTGACAGAAACTCTGATAGAATCCTCGTTACGGGGAAGGGATTCCCAGATGTGTTGACCAAGACATTTGTTTCCCTTCTTTCAAAGTGCAATCCTTTCCTCACTGTGCTGGGTGTTGCGGATTTAGATCCCTATGGAATCTGTATCTTGAGAAATTACAAACTTGGTGGCAGCAATTGTGACCAACATCGATCATTAGGAATCCAGAATGATAGATCCTGTTCCAGGTTAATTCCTCTGGGCCACTCAATCTTGGACTTCATTGGCAACAAGTCAAACACAACACCCCTAAAAGGGACTGACGTATCTGCTATCATGGGTTATTTCAAAAAGTGGAAGGAATTGAAGAACTGTGAAGATGACAACTTCAATTCCTACTCAAGACAGGAACTACAGAGAATGTTGTTTGTGGGGAGGAAGAGCGAGCTGGACGCTATCAGAAGAGGAACGGACACAGAAGATTCCATTGCGGTTGTAAAATATATAGATGACTTGGTTGCCAAGGCATTTCAATTAAACAAACGCCACTGGCACAAACAGTGCCCATTCTGACATATGACCGGTCCCACTGTAGTGGCCCTAACAGTCTAGATCTAGCTTATGTAAAATGTCAAACGCGCTTTTTTTTTTTTTTTCAACGACTACAGAAAAAAAAAAACACGTACCAAAAATGCTAGAAAAGAAACAGACACCTTTCATTCGAACGGCCACCAAGACATCAGATTGTGCATCCAGACCCCCGGCCTGACTCCATTAGGTTCCTTCCTTGCATAACATTAGTGTCATAGTTCCACAATGGTCAAATCATCAATGCCCACAGTAGGAAGTTTTTTCCTCCTTCTTTTCGTCTTATTCACCTCCTCGGCGAAGGCAGACTCCAGAGTGTCACTAGTCATCCCAGCCTTTGCACAAGAGTGCGTCCAGTACCATCTCTTGAACGATGACGACACATTGGCGATTAACTATCAAGTTTTGTACGGTGGTGACTTTGAGCTTGATTTCGAGATCACGTCCCCTTCAGGTCAGAGCATCATCAAGCAGAAGGACGAGAAGTACGCCGACTTCATCTTAAAGACCTTTGGTTTGGGTGAGTACTCTTTCTGCTTCAGCAATCCACACAGTCAGCTGAAGAAAGTTGAGTTTTCTCTAACGATGAACGATGCCCTTGTTGCTGAGGACAGAGTCAGCGGAAACAAGGACACTTTCATCGTTGAGAATTCCATCGCTGAGATTGACAGAAACTTGGGCAAGATTGAGAGGGTTTTGAACTACCTAAGAGCCAGAGAATGGAGAAACATGTCCACTGTGCAGTCTACTGAGTCCAGAGCTGTCTACTTGTCCATCGCCATTGTTTTCTTGATGGCTGGTGTTTCCATTGGCCAAGCGACTCTTGTCCAATTCATGTTCTCAAGTCGTCAGAAGTCCTATGTGTGAGGAACACTCCCAAACACACCTCCACTTCATTTCTTGTCTTGCTACATAACCATTCATAAACACTTGTTTCTATTAATTTACAGCAGTCATTTCTTTAGTTGGCGCGCTCAGCACCACTTAGTCTGACAGCGGCACCGTACTTCTGAAGCTTGGTCAGCAGGTTATCACCCTGTTTGATAAGAACTTGATATTGGGCATTCTTGTTGTCAGGACGGTTGGTCTCGATAATACCATTGACTCTGTCAATGACGCAGTTGAGCTTTTTGTTTGGAATGAACCTGCAGAGATCAGTGTCCAAAAACTCCACAGACACGCCGAATGCATTGGCCATTGACTTCAAGGATAGGGTCTTGTAGGACTCCAACAGCTGAGCGTAGGCTTTTCTTCTCATCTCTCTGACAAAGTAGTTGGAATGGACAGATAGGTATCTCGATGGTATCAAAATGTCATCGTTGGTCTGTAATAGAAATTGGAAGTATGTGGAGTAGTCGCTAGTGTAAAGACTGATGGTCAAGGAGGTGATGGGTTCTAGTTCTGGGGTGGTTGGCAGCAATGACAGTAGCTCTGGAGCGTCAATGATCTTACTCTTCAAATCCACTCTGTTCAAGGCAAATACACCGGCAATTGAGGCGTATTGTCCAAGTTGTTCATAGGATGTGATTTCGTTAGATGTGAAGGTCGCCAAGGAGCCAATCAACAGCTCAGCAGCTGTTTGGAAATCTCTGACGGACAAGGAGTAAAGGCCCTTGTAGGTTTTGTAGCGATTACGGCGCTCCCAATCACCACCTTTCTCAATCAAGGCATTGACCCTGTCCAATTCCTTCTCCACGAAGCGCATGTCGTTGTAAAAGAAACCGATTCTGGCAATGCTCAAAACGAGATCAATCTTGACACCAACAGAAGGTGTCATTTCGAAAGCCTTGTTCAAGGTGGTCAATGCGTTGGCCTTGTCACCAATCTTAGCATAGTATTCACCAAGCTTCTGGTATCCTTCAGCTGTCTCAAGCAAGCCTTCATCCTCCGCCTCAACCTTGGAAATATTGTCCTTCAATGCGGCAATCTCAGTCTCATTCTCCTTCAGCAAGGATTCATACAAATCCTGGTCCCAAGGAATAACATTTGGAGCATACTCGTGCTGAAGATAGTAGTAGAATGGGGCAAGCTTCTCCTTCTTGATATTTTCCTGGAGGTAACCGATAGCAGCTGGGTGGCGCTCAGAGAGCTCTGGGTTCTTCAGTACAAAGGCATAGTCTGCCAGTTGGAAGTCAGGTATTCTTGCCGTGATACTGTTCTCTGTATTTGACATTTTAGAGTCAACGAGACGTCAATTGGTGGCCGTCTGGACGATCCTTCAGATTGATTTCGGTGGCGTTTGTTGTTTTTTCGAGCAGGGCAAAAAAAAGATCTAGAACTCACAAATCCGGAAATTTCCCAGTTGGGATGTTCCGAGGGCTGGGCTACTCCCGGAATTGATTGGAGATCATTATCATGTCACCTCACCTCTAGCACTCAATATCGGATGATGCAGCAACCATCTCACGGCGGAAAAAAAAAAGCAAAGAAATTTGGTTGTGATGGAGGCATGTCATTAAGTTGAAGTTGAAGTTGAAGTAGTATTGGGGGCGTACAAACTCAAACATGCGGGGCTGATCATGGTTTGAATAAGAGTTTTGTGGAGAATCATCTTCGGCCATTTCATCTGGTTTGCAGTCCTCCACAATTGTTCCCCAGTTTGCCCCGGACCCCCCAGTTTACCATGCGTGAAAAGATGTCCTATCTGCAATATTCAACCAATAAGAGTCGTGAGGCAATAAAAAAAACCGAAAAAGGTGATGTCGGTGTGCAGGAAAAGTTTTTCCGGAACGGAAAAATATGGGGTGAGTTTCTCCGCGAGGAGTGGGGGGCAATTCTAGTCTTTTTGCGGCTTGAAAGTTCACAAAGAATTGGTGACAGAGATTGAGAAGTAGGTATTAGCTTCAACAGATTACCCCGGCCCAGTCTTCTCCCTTCGTTCGCCAATTTGTGCCCACTTTCCCAGTGCACCCTACTTCATTCTTCCATTTTCGCGAAAGAGGGGGTGGAAAAAGGGAAGCGCGGCATGAACGCTTTTGTGATATCCTTAAAAAAAAAGTGACGGAGGATTTTCGTCAACTGACGTTGATCCCAAAGTTATAAAGCTCGAGTTGGCCGCTCTTTCCCGCTGCTGATTTTTAACCATTTAAAAAGTCATCCAAACACATATCATAAAATGAGCACATTGACAAACCAACAAAGCTCTGAGGAGCTCCTCGCAGGCGTTTCCCCTGAGATCCTCGCCCAGATCAAGAACTACGAAGAGCTCTTGACGGTCAGCGCAGACAAGTTGAGACAGATTACCGAGCACTTTGTCGGTGAGTTGGAGAAAGGTCTATCTGTCAAGGGTGGTAACATCCCAATGATTCCAGGCTGGGTCCTAGACTTCCCAACTGGTCAGGAGACTGGTGACTACCTGGCCATCGATTTGGGTGGAACCAACTTGAGAGTCGTTGCTGTGAAGCTATTGGGTAACTCCAAGTTCGAGACCAAGCAGCATAAGTACTCCTTACCAGAGAACATCAGAACTGCCAAGTCTGAGGACCTCTGGGTCTTCATTGCAGACTCTCTAAAGAAGTTTGTTGACGAGGAGTTCCCAGCTGGTGTCACCCAAAACTTGCCTTTGGGTTTCACCTTTTCCTACCCAGCCTCCCAGAACGCCATCAACCAAGGTGTTTTGCAAAGATGGACCAAGGGTTACGATATCGAAGGTGTTGAAGGCCACGATGTTGTCCCAATGCTACAAAAGGCCTTGGCTGACAGATCGGTCCCAATCGAGGTGGTTGCCTTGATCAATGACACCACTGGTACATTGATTGCCTCTGCCTATGCAGACCCAGAGACCAAGATGGGCTTGATCTTTGGTACCGGTTGTAACGGTGCTTACTTTGAGCTTGCAGGAGCGATTCCAAAGTTGGAAGGTAAATACGAGGACGATGTCAAGGCTGACGGCCTGATGGCCATCAATTGTGAGTACGGTGCTTTTGACAACGAGCATGCCGTTCTACCAAGAACTAAGTACGATATCCAGGTTGATGCTGAGTCTCCAAGACCGGGTCAGCAGTCTTACGAGAAGATGATTGCCGGTTACTACCTGGGTGAGTTGATCAGATTGATCTTGTTGGATCTACACTCTCAAGGAATCGTCTTGAAGAACCAAGACATCACCAAGTTGCAAGC
This sequence comes from [Candida] sanyiensis, assembly GCA_030569275.1. Classification (NCBI taxonomy): domain Eukaryota; kingdom Fungi; phylum Ascomycota; class Saccharomycetes; order Phaffomycetales; family Phaffomycetaceae; genus Barnettozyma; species [Candida] sanyiensis. The sequence goes on along the minus strand of JAJMKO010000050.1, from coordinate 11,868 downwards.
TCCATTTGTCTTTGACACTTCTGTCCCAGCTCTCGCAGAAGAGGACAATACCGAGGACTTGTCTGCAATTGGCGGTGTTTTCCAGAGTTTGACCGACATTGAATTGACTCTGGACGAGAAGAAGCTATTCAAGCGCCTATCCCAATTGGTTGGTGTCAGAGCTTCCAGATTATCCGTCTGTGGTATTGCTGCCATTTGCAAGAAGAGAGGTTACAAGACTGGCCACTGTGCCGCTGATGGCTCTGTTTACAACTTGTATCCAGGCTTCAAGGAGAGAGCCGCTCAAGGCTTGAGAGACATCTTTGGTTGGACCGGTGCCCCAGAAGAGGATCCAATTGTTATCACCCCAGCCGAGGATGGTTCGGGTGCAGGTGCTGCCATCATTGCAGCTTTGACTGAGAAGAGATTGGCTTCAGGTCTGAGTGTCGGTGTTAGACACTAATCCCATTAACGTTGAACGAATAATGAAATTAAAAAAACAAGGGAAGAATCTGTCATTGTACAGCTGTGTTTTATTAAGTCTATAGAGAAAGAACAGAGTTCTTGATAACCCCTGTCGTAGCAACTACAAATAGACAACTGCTTACTGGCATGGTGAAAGATCAGACTTCATTGTTCAATAAAGTCTCTAACTGAATTACTAGGCTCGGATACCCATTCGCCTCTTTCACCTTGTTCACCAACTTCTTAAGGTCTTCCTTGTCCCCTTTACCTGCCAAAAGCGAGTTGATTAGGCCAACAACGGACTCGTCGTGAACTTTATTCTTTGACGAGAAGTCCACACTGTCGAACTCCACAATTTTTCCCATAAGTTTCTCCAATTGTTCAAATCCAGGCTTCTCTGTGGTCGTCTCCTGTCCCTCCGTCATGTTGCAACTGAGAAGATCCAGCACGCTTTGCTTCTCGGTCTTTTGATACACAGCATTGTCGAGATTGTTGAACTCTGCAAGGTAGTTGTTCAGCTTGATCAGCTCGTAATAGTTATTGTAGATGATATCCTTGATTGATGCATTGATGAGGTTGACGCTGGATGTGAGGGTATTGGTTTGTTTAAGGATGGTGGCAAAGTCCTCTGTCTCGAGGTCAATCTCTCGTATGTCGTTAATAGTATCATCGTCCCCTTCTATTGGCAGCGACTCCTGTTGCGCGTCTTCTTGCTTCTTCTGCTGCTGCTGTTGTTGTTGCTTGACTTTGTAGTACTCTTTCAAGGCACTTCGTCTATCGCTTTGGGTCTGCGACGGCGTTGGTGTTGGCGATGGGACGGGCAGTGTCTGCGAATTGTTGGCCTTTGGCTTCTTGAAAGATATCTGCTGTTGTTGATCGCTTGCTTCGTTCATTGTCAGAGTTGTGTATTGGTGCCGTTGTTGTGGTGTCTCAACGCTCTTCGATTGTTGTGTGGGTTTTTTTTTCAAAACCGGATATCTTTAAACTGGTTCAAGAGGACCCAGCAGATTAGGAAAATGCTCGCCCTACGTCTCCACTCATATCCAGTGTTTGTGTTTATTGTCTAAATAGAGTAGGTCAAAGCGCAACCCCCCTTCCCGTTCGACCTCAATGACGAATTGAAGAAAAAAAAAAAAACCTTCCTCAACTCTTAATCTTAGATTTCACCCAACTATTTAGTGGTTGTGTATTACGTCTGTATATAATAGGGATTCAGGCTTAGTAGGAATCGCTTCTTCTTACAGTTCTCAACATCCCATAGTCCTTCCAAAAAAGATAAGAGAAGATTTCCCTAATTTGATGGGGTAATCTCCACGATGGGGTAGTCTAGGCTCTATGGTATGTTAAGTCATTGAAAAGCCAAGATATTGCCAACAAATCGCTTATCAGCTAGGAGGATGAGTGGATAAACGTTATTTCCTCGTTGGAGGGAGGCTCCTTAATGGATATCAAAAGATCAGGAGGTTGCCCCGGTTCATGTCACTTCAATGGTTTAAGATTCCCAGAAGAGGAAATTCTCCCCAATGAGAAAGAAAAGGTATAAGAACATAATGTGTACAAAGGAGACTATAAACATACATCGTCTAATGGTCATACAGCTCAACACCGACCTTGACCTTCTCTGAGCTTCCTTTGCTCAGCTTTCTTACTTTCTTTTGCAAGGACAAGATACGTGTTCTGACAGAGGCAGAGGTCTTCAAGTCATCCTTAGATATCTGGACAATAACTTCAAACGTTCTGCGTTCGTCATTGGACTGAAGGTTGGAGGTTTGGTTGGATGCTGTGCGTGAAATGGACACGTTTCCCATTTCAGATGCAAGGTCGTGACCTTCCGACTCGAGTTTGAAGTTGAACACACCGTCCCTGATGTTTCCACCTGGGTGGACACCACAAATGACAAACATAAGGGTTCCAACGTACTTACTCCACCACACAAGTCTACCTTTGCCGCCTTCCTCGTCTCTGGCAACCAAGTCAGCGAGAAGGTCCCGCTCTTTCTCCTCGCGAGGGGGCAAGTCACCGCCCCATCTCTCACAAAGTGCCAGACCAATGAGAGCACGGGTGTGGTGTGTCAGGCCATGGGAGCCTGCGATGATGCCCGTCGTGGCGACGTGCAACGCCGCAGTGGGCTGGAGCTCCTTGGGATATGATGCATGGACGAAAGCAAGGTTGCAGAGGGCAGGTGCGATTCTGTTGTGGATCTCTGCTGGGACGTATGGTGCTGGTGGCAGTGCTGTTAGCAACAGGTCAAGGTACTTGGACGCCAGAAGTGGGGCGTATGGACGCGATGCGATGAGCAATGGGTCCTCCGAGCGCAACGATCTCGAAAGCGACGAGTATAGGAGACCCTCCCTAATCGAAGCCTCCGAGAAATGCACCGTCTTGATTGGTGGGAGGCTGACGCTGTGGAACGCCGCGGATATGAGGAGACCAGTTGCTGGCAGTTGTGTCTTTCTGCGCTCTGAAATCTTGAAAGGTGTCTGGCTTGATGTCGTTGGTAAAGAATCCTTGAGGAAGAGGTAATTGGCGGTGTTCTGGAACTCTTTGAACGAACAGGAGAAGCCATTGATGATGGTTGGAATCGGGTAGTTTGGAATGTCGCTGAGGAGCAAGTAGCCCATTCCACGGAGGCCTCCGCCACAAGTGTAGAGGTCCAAGCCACCCTGGGCCTCTGCTTGGCCAAGCAGTTCAGGTGGGATCTGGATCGTGGTGATTGCCTGTTGGAATGCAGATTGGATCTCGTTGAACAAGGTCATCTTATCCTCGTGCTTCATTCTTCTCGTTAGCGCAGCGGCGCCGTATGGTAAGGAGACCGGCGTCGGACAGAGCTTGACCTCGCCATCGGACACCATGATCCAAGAGAGTTGGACAGAGCCACCGCCGAGATCCATGAAAAGACCACTGAGCGAGTTAAAAGAGGACGCGACACCAAGGGATCCCAGACGGCCCTCTGTCTCCTTATCTAGCAACGTGACCTCCCATTGTGTGGCGTCGTAGATGGCGTCTCTGAACTCCTGGGAGTTGATCGCCTGGCGGGTGCCCTCGGTGGCAATGATCTGGACGCTGGAGCCCAAAACGCCAAAGTCCTCGCAGATCAGCTTGAAGCGCTTCATGGCGGAGCACACCTCGTGGATGATCTCCTGCGGGATGGGGATCTTGGTTCCGTTAGGCGCATACTGGGCGTCAATGAGCGAGATGCCAACCCTGTCCTTGAACACGCAGGGCATGGTGCGCGCGTGGTGTGCCGCCTTTGAAGAGATGGAGAACCGAATACCGTTGGAGCCTATGTCCACGATGGCCGCCAGGGAGCGTGCCACGAGCGTTGTTTCGTCGTCGGACATATGGGGGGCTGGGCACTGGAGGCGGAAGGGGGCTTATATGAGGGGCTGCTGTTCGCGGGCTGCTTCGAAAGGTGGGAAAGGAGTTGTGTGTTGTGTTGATTCTTCGTGCCACTAGTGAGGAACAAGTGGCAGCTAGGGTTGTGGAAATATTAATGGAAAAAGGCTATGCTGGCAGCTCTCTTACAGGGCTGCAGGCAAAAAAAAAAAAAAAAAAAAAAAAAAAAAAGTCTCTGTGTTGCCGATGAATGGGAGAAAATTGATATCTGATGTTACCCGGTGCAGCGAAGCAGAGGG
>JAJMKO010000049.1:0-70327 GCA_030569275.1 [Candida] sanyiensis | reverse complement strand
TACTTCTGCTCAATCATGTTCAGGTCGTACACCTTGAGCACCAACTCTTCGGTCTTCAGCGTTTGCAATCTTGGAAAGAAGTCGCTTGCCCTGTCAATGCCATATGTCTCAGCCAGCGCTGTCGCTGTAACCTTGAGGACAACGGTACAGCCAGTGGCCTCGAGTAGGGTGAATGCACGGCCTGCCTTGCTAACATCATTTCGACCCAAAGTGACCCGTGTCAGTTGATGTTGAGATTCAGTTGTACCGGTGTCAGAAGTGGTGCCCTGTTGCGCGGTAGCTGGACCTTGTTTCGGAATCCGTTTCTGTCTCTTTTTTGGTCTACCCTTTGCGCCATCGTCATCGTCGTCATCGTCGTCATCGTCGGACTGCTGTTCAGAGTATTGATAGTCAGGATCTTCGTTCTCATTATCCTTTTCAGAGCTGGAAGGTCTGGAATCCTTGAGTTGTAAGCAAACAATGAAGTTCTTCAAATTCAGTTTTCTCTGCTCGTCTTGTCTCAACCCCATGCCTTTGATGAACGCGTGAGTCAATAGGCACCAGCTGTTGATTCCTTCCAATTCAGCCCAGGTGTCAACCATCCGCGATTTGACAGTGATTGTCGCTGGCCATTTAGGGTCACTTGCTCTCTTGTCATTCTCTTCGACCTCATTTCTGGAAACATCGGAAAGTTCAATTATTGAATGGTATCTCCCATCAATCAGTTGCATTGTATCTCTCTCGAGGTACAATGCCTGAGAGAAGAGTTGATGAAGCATACCTTTTTGTTCTTGATTTGTTGATTCTTGACTCTCGCTGCGGGGATGTCCTTGGGTTGCCAGACGCACGGATTTTATTTTGCAATCATTCTCAACTTGGTAGAGCGATCCTATGGCAACAGCAAGGTTCCTGGTCTTTCCCTCAAGGAATTGAATGGTGACTCGCATTTTGTCTTCATTGGCATCAGTTTGGAAAAGTTTCGTCTGAACACGATCACTGATGACTCTGCTGTTCAGAAACACCTTATTGAGGTCACCAAAAAGTGACGGTGCTCTCCGGGCAGGTGTGCCCATGCGTACTTTCATTTCAGGGTAGAGTATATCAACAAGGTCATTAAAGTCGGACATGAACAAGAGGTCAAATATCCGAATACGTGTATCTTCGTGCTGAGTAGAACCCCAATCTTCCAGTTGCCTTCTAGCTTCTGCAAGCTCCAACTTTAGGTTGTATCTTGGCCATGCAAGGAGAGTGGCTTCTTGTCTAGATTCATGCCCAACAGGAACTCGCTGAGAGATATCATCAATCATAATGCCAATGCTCACAATCAACTCGCTCTTCGAAATGCTCGATGGTTGGGTGACATCCTGTTGCTGAACGGTAAATTCCTTACGCATGAAGCTATGAGCATTGTTGGCAACTGTTCCTGTGCTCGGGATGTCGTTGGGGGCCATCCTGGCTTCGTCAAGGTTGAACAGAGATGAGGCTTTGGTGAGGAGTCTCAGCTTGAATGCATTTACGGGGTTGAACAGCAACTGATCCATAGGACCAAGAAGTGGGAGCAACTGCAAACAGTCATAACGTGTGATCCTCTCCTCCAAAAAGTCGTAGCCTTTGAGCCAGTCAGACCATTGGTCGCTATCAAGGACACTGTCTGCAGTCAGTGACTCGAGCTCATGCAGGAGGCGCCGAAACTTGACAATTCTGGTGGTCATGTCGTGAACGCAACCTGCTTTCGATTGGTAACAACGCAGCCGCTGTGAACGGGAGATACGCTTGACAGTATCTGGAGATGATGCCGAGTGCTGTTACCACAAAAGGGATAGATTGAATGAAGTGAGCGGATAGAATAGAGAGAGAAGATAAGAATAAGGGGGTAATTTGGAGGGATGCGGGATGAGAGATGAGAGGTGCGATGACATAAGCTTTGAGAGTGGCCCTACCGATTACAGAGAGGGGACACATTCAGTGTTCAATACAAACTTAGGAATGGCTACCACTGCAAAGGGTACCAAGCGTCCAGCTTAGAAGAAGAACGGCTCTTCCAAAAAGGCCAAGATCTCAGAGGAGAAGGCCAAGGCAGTTGAGAGTGTTTCTGAATCTAATCTGCACAGTCCGATTCCTCGAGTGAGGATGAGTTGGACTTCTCTGAACCTGAGGATGAGCTAGACAATGGTGAGGAGAATGAGGACAACGAGGAAGTTGAGGAAGTTGAGGAGGAGGATGAGGAAGAATAAGGAGATGCCCCTTCCAGACCTGCTCAAACGGCTGAGCAGAAGCGTGAGGCCCGTGCCAAGCAGAAGGCCGAGCTCAAGGAGAGAAGGCTCCAGAGAAAGTCTGGTGTTGAGGTTCAACACATCAAGTCCCTGTGGGAGCGTTTGAGAGTGAAGAACCCACCTGTTCCAAAAGAGGTTCGTGAAAAGCTTTCCAACGAGATCTGGTCTTTGTCGAAGGACGTTATTGCCGACCTTGTCCTGAAGCACGACGCGTCCAGTGTCGTGCAGACCCTGGTGAAGTATTCGTCGAAGGAGAGAAGAGAGGAGATCACGAGAGAATTGAAGGGCCACTTCGATGAGCTGGCCACCAGCTTTTACGGTAAGTACTTGCTAGTCAAGCTTCTGCATTACGGCACCAAGGACTCGAGAGACCTGATCCTGGACGAGCTGCACGGCAAGCTCAGAACGCTGAAGAGACAGACAGGGAAGGTACCTATGTCGTGGAGGGTCTCTACGTGCTATACTCGACTGCTGAACAGTAGAGACAGATGATTAGAGGGTTCTGGGGTGCCGAGTATGCCGTGTTCAAGGACACCGGTGCTGGCAAGACCATCGGTGAGGTGTGCGACGAAAGTGCTGAGAAGGGAATGCAAGTCCAGAGAAACTTTTACGGCACCATCAGTGCCTCTGTGGAGAAAGGCTCCACCGGGTTCCAGATTCTGCACGCTGCCATGAGAGACTACGTCCAAATTATGAAGGAGCAGGAGATCAGAGAGTTTATTGAACTGCTGAGCGAGCAAGCTGTCGAGTTGATCCACAACGCCTGAGGGCTCCGAGGTTGGCTCTACTCTGATTGCCAAGTCCAACGCCAAGGAGAAGAAGCTGATCCTGAAGGGCCTGAAGGGTGACATCAACGACGAGGAGTCCCTGATAAATAAGCCATTCTCTGTTAGATTGCTCAAGTCCTTGATACAAGGTGGTAAGTGGGACGAGAAGAACAAGAAGGTTATCAAGACTGAGATCCCCGGTAGAAGCAATGATTTTGGCGGGAAGTTTTACGAGGAGGTGATTGGTGAGGATCCAGGCATAGCTGGATTGCTAGCAAGAGGTTATCGTTTATGGTTGTCGCTCTGTTTGAGTCTTTGGACAGCAAGTCCCAGTTCACCAAGGGCTTGAAGAAAGCCAAGATGGCTGTCAAGGCCGCTGCAGCTGAATAACTGGTTAATTAGCTAGCTGGTGTTTTGGACATATAGCAATAAATCATGTGTACCATAGCATAGATACATAGGTGCCTATTTTTGGGGTCGAGAAGGCTCGTCAAATGTCCCATGGTTACAGATTGGATGCTATCAACGACGTCGTGAAGATGACACGATTTTGTGCTCTTTTTTTGTTTTTTTGGCATCAGTGGATCTCTCTTCTCCAAGATGTGATCCGGCAGATATTGGAATGGTCCTTCCTTCAACGACTGTTCAGATCTATGCTAGCAAACAGCTCGTCCAGCTCGTCTTCCTCCTGTTGCAGCATATTCTCCAGCTCCTCCTCCAAGGCATCTTTCCTCCGCTGGTATTCCAGCTCTTCGAGGTATGCGTCAATATCGTCCACTTTGACAGGGTCCCTATCGGCCCCGTGTCTCCATTTCTCCTTCTGCCTGTGTTCATCCTGCCTGTCGATGAACTTCTCCATCTCGTCCATGCCTCCCCGGTTCTGCAACTGCTTCAATGCCCTTTTTTTCTCCATTGTCTTGCGGAAGGGCACGTAGCCACCGGAGCGCAGCGTGTACTTGCAGCCCGTGGGAGACAAAGCCTCGACCGCGGCACGCCGCTGTATTCTCACCGGAGAGCTCATCGGGTTCCTTACGCTTTCTGCACGTTTCTGACGTCTCGATGCGATCTTGTCAACGAGAGACGATCCGGGGCTAGCATCCTCGTCGGAGGAATAAGTGTCCGGGTGTCTGTATCGAAGTAAATGGTGTGGTGTGAAAGGAGACTGTTCTCTGGTGACACTGTTCAATTTCTTGGGCGTTTCATGCGGAGTCAACATCGCTATTTTGACCTCCAATTTTTGTCCATATATTCAACCGTGTGGAGGAGTTTCAAAGCCAATTCTTGTCGATATTCCAGGAGTGGCCGTACCAGGAGGGGGTCGGATCGTGCCCGAACCGAATTGTTTCAAACAAAATTCTTTTTCGAGGCTATAATCAACACAGAAAAGAATCCCAAACAATAAAACCACTCATCTTTTCAGCTCCCTCACATAGTATGGCCACTGTAATTCTGCCAGGCGACGATCTGCCTATTGCTCCAACATCCGAAGTCGTGATTGGTCCAGGCATCTACTCCAATCCACTCGACAGCAAACTGATACCCACCAGTGCTGGCCTGCTCGTCACCAACACCTACTCCTCCAAACAAACCGTCCACATCGATTCCAACGGCAAACGCTACATCCCGTCCACAGGGGACTTTGTCCTTGGAGTCGTCACAGGCACTTATGGTGAGAGTTTCCGTGTCTCGTTGTCCAATTTCTCAGCAGCAGTCAGTCTCAGCTCGATGGCCTTCCCCAACGCAACAAAGAAGAACAGGCCAAACTTGAAAGTTGGCAGTCTCGTTTACGCGCGTGTCAGCAACGCAGAGAAGGAGATAGACGTTGAAATCGAATGTCTGGATCCAACGACGGGCAAAGATGGAGGATTTGGCCTTTTGGATGGTGGGTACGTCTTTGATGTCACGCTGGCCTTTGCTAGAACGCTCCTGTTTGAAACAAACCACGAGCTTCTCAATTCTTTGGTCAAGAGATGTAAGTTCGAGATCGCTATTGGCCTTAATGGGAGAATCTGGGTCAACACCGAGGACCTCAAGTACACATTGGCTGTGGCAAAATCAATCCAACAGGCCCAACATGTCGAATCAAACAACTTTGGAAAGGTGATAAGTACAGCATTCAAGGAATTAGATCTATAAAAGTACCTCATCAAAAAAAATCCATTACTGCATGCTCTTTTTCGCTGTAGTTGCTCAACTTCTTCTCGTTCAACGCATCGCTGAAGGCATGCAGGTTGGTGATTGATTTGTAAAGAGCCATGTCAACTGGACCAACGGTCTGGTTGATCGCATTGACACGGTTGCAATAATCTTCCAACACAAGCGTGTTGTCCAAGTTGATCTGCTTGCGGATGTTGTCCATGATGGCCGCTTGGTTCGACGATTCCTCATAAAGTTTGAGGTTCTTTTGTGTCAGTGTGATTTCTTTGTTGTACTCACAGGAGAGCAGGCTTTGCTCGAATTCGCTGCTGGAAAGATCAGTTGCTGAGGCAGAGAGGTCAAGGACAGAATCAGATTCTGGGGACCCAACACCAGAACCGGGCTTCTGGTCCATGACAGACGAGTATTTCTGGAAATCAAAACCCAATGAATCAATTTCGAGCTCAATCACCTCTTCAACCTTGTCATAAAAGTTCTTGACCTTGTCCAGTTGCTTTTTAGAGACAAGTAAACTGAATTGTTCATAGTCATCGCTCTGTCTTTCCTTCTCCGGTAAATGTTTCTCCTTTTTCAACTGCTCCTTCTTCCTCAATTTGTAATTGATCAAGGTGTTCTTTCTAGGTTTGAACGGCGAAACTTCAAACATCTCACCAATGGTGGCATCACCTTTGGAGTCAAGGTATCTCATCGTCGAATTCATATTGATCTCAAACAACTGGTCAAAATTGGTCAAGCGACGCGGCACGTAGTACTCATTCCAATAGTTGTCAAAAAACGACTGTGGTGGGTCCATCCTGCCAATAACAGGACCATCATCTGGAACATCAAACGTTTGGAAAAACCCCTTGAGATGCGGGTCTGTCCACCAGTAACGATAGCTTCTCTTGCCTCCACTGCCTTGCTTGTGCACATTGTGCAAATAGTAATCGGTGTTGAAATCCCAAAGAAATGGACGACCTTTCTCCCACGCATAGTTCCCCAAGAACAAGTTGATGGCATCCTGTCTTTGCGCATCCATGAATGAATTGCTGTAAAATCTCTTGATGCTCTCAATCATGTCACGCGAGTGCGAGGACCACTGGTTGATCTTTCTGTATGTCTCCATTGTATTCACCAAATGAGAGCCACCGTATTGCAACGCAATGGTATCGCCGTGGTCGTGGAAGATCTCCGTTAGGATATTGACAACATCTGAGTCATAACTGATGAACACTTCGTCATAGATGCCGAGCGCTTTCAGTTGATACCCGAGCGCCCTTTTGCCAATGACGAACTGTGCCGCATTGGTACGATCAAGACAGTCAATGCAATTGGTACGGCAAATACCTTCTTGCAATTGAGTGCTCTTCAAACTGATCCCGTTGTGGAAGAACCCCGTTGTGTGGAGAAGATCGTCAGCATACGTCTCTAGGTATTCAATGACATCTTGGCCATCTGCCTTTGACGCTCGACTCATGTCCCAGCTTGTGTAGCGCAGCTTGCATTCTTCCGGAAGCGTCAAGTTCAAATATCTGATACACTTCTCAAACTCTTTCAGAAGTTTTGTTTCTCTCGGTGTTCTCTCTTTGGTCTTGATGAGGTTGAGGATGAGGATCGGGGCATCGTATCTTTTGAACAAGTCATCAAAATGGAGGGCAGCTGACGTATAAAAGGGATCTACCCTGTCAATTTCAATAGGTGGTTTGGCAATATTCAAATTTGTTGCCTCCTGGGACCAGTACAATGGGATAGAACCACGGTGTTGCACGTAAGAAGTATAGCACGGATTATTGAACACGCCGTATTTGGCATCGTGGAAACTTGTTGTTGGTGAGTCGGAGACAATCTGTTCCGTTTCAACCTCGTTGGCAACGTTGCCTCTGTTATTTACACCTCTTTTAAGGAATCTGGCACCCGCAAAGTGATGGGACCTGCGTGCAATCACTGTGATATAAACCTTCTTGTCAAAGATGACAATGTTGGCCTGGTCAATGAATCCATGGATAATGGGTTGAAACCAATCGTACACTCGTTCATACTTTTCAATGACAGGCTTCAAAAGCGACGAGTTCCATACAAACATTTCGTTGTACTGTTCGTCGAATTTGGCCGTTGTGGGCAAATTATGGGCCTTTTGCTTCTCCCTGAGCATGTTGCGTTGCAAAGTGTTGGTGATGTCGTAGGTGTAACTGAAATAAAAAGTCTTTGATAAGTCCAAAGTTGCAAATGTCATGAGAAACCGGGTCTCTTCGCTGTACTTGTCCGGTTTCTTGTAGTTGTTGGTGATGGGTATCAGCTCTGTATCGTCAATGTGGTAGATATAATGGCCTCCCAAAACCGCGACAACGGATCTCTTTGTCGCAACACAGAGGTAGTAATGTTTTGTGAATCGTATGAATCCCAACAGGGCCACTCCTGTCAACTTCTTGGTGAGTCCCTCAGCGCTGGTCTCTTCCAACTTGGACAACACATTCATGATCTCTTTCCTCGTGAAAAACACATTGTCTCCAACGATAGACAGGTGATCTTCAGGGACAGTCAGGTCAATCTCCAAGACTCTGAACATGGTCTCTCTGCCGTTGCTGCCGACGATGTACAATCGCGTGCTCGTCTCGTAAATGGTGTATTTCTGGAGGACGAGCTTTCTTGATCTGGCATTGTACTGGCCCCTGGTCACCATTGCGGGCGAAGGAGCTATCGAGGCAACTGGCTTCTCAGTTCCAGTATCTGAATCCGTTTGCTGACTCTTCTCCATGGCAATTGCAGTTTCCATTCAAAGTGATAAAAATGTTGGTATTGTATGTGTCAAAGACCACTGTTGTAGTTTTGAGTAGGGATAGCCAGCCCCCGTAATTGGAAGTGGAAGCGAGAAAAAAAGAGTTCCGAGGGTGACATATAGAACCATATATCCCTGTCAAAGGGTCTACAGTACAAGATATCAAATGCCATTAAATAGTGTTAGGAGTAGGACCCAGGGTAATTACAAAAAGTTTTGGATCTTTTGCCTCTGGGTCACCTGGATCTCACCAAACAATGCATCCTGCTTCAGCGAGACGGCATCTGCGGTGCTCAACACCAACAGCTCAAAGAAAACGCGTGTGGCCTCACTCTTTGGAATGTTAGACAATGGGGTCTCTTGTTCCGAATCTTTGTCCATCGTCTCCACAAAAGTCGTCTTGCCCGAGTTCTGTTTGAATAGAGTTCCCAGCACTATTGCGATCTTGGATGTCGATTCAGAGATGCCATCCTGTGACGAGTTTGAGTTGAATTCATCGACAATATCCTCCTCTGGGCTTGGTGATGGGATTCCTTGCTCGTTGGCAGGCTGTTGTTGGTCATCCCAGCCAAAGTCAAAGTCAACGCCTTGGTCAAAGTCCGGCATTTCTGAAATGATCTCTTGCGGTTGGTGTTCAACCTCATCTGAGGAAGAAGGTGGCGTTGTTGGACCAGTCTTTTGACGCTTATTGGATTTGTTAAATAGTAGAGATTGGGCAATGTCTTCTCTGATAAAGGCACTGTCTCTGAACAAGGACTCGATGTAAGACCTCTTGGAGGCTAGATCCAATTCGTTGTCGCCATGACCAGAGACAATGTCTTGAGTGTCGTTGAACTCGGCCACTTTGAGCGTCGTCACTTTGTCGGTGACAATGTGCCTTTGACCAGCGGTGGAAACTCGTGGCTTTCTGGTCTTCTTAACGGGGACCAAAGCATTGGTCTGCTCGTTTTCCGGTTGCTCTTGAATTGGCTTCATTGGCTCATCTTCCCAACCAAAGTCTAAATCGAGGCCTTGATCAAATTCATCGTGGATTTGGGACAAATTCGGAGCATTGGCGTCCCTGCCAACTTCGATGGATTCGTCAAAGGAGAGATCGAGTGGCGCGTCAGCATCGATGTTTGCCGTGTTGGCGTCGTCTTCGATGTCAAAGTTGAGGTCAATGTCGAGGTCGTCGTTTTGCAAGTTATCAAGCTCATCGACTTGGGTTCGTGGGAGTTCGATGGAATCGGCGGTGGTCTCGTCGACAAAAGTGCCGAAAAAATTTGTCGGTTTGGCAGGCTCGTCGTCGAACGACAGAGGTTCTTGGTACAGCAAGTCGCTCTGTGTGATGGTATCTTGCAAGATGAGCTGTTGGACTGACGGGACGATGGTGGCGTTGACCGGCAGCGTGACAGTGTTGGCGTTGGATCTGAAGGCCGATTTGAGTCTGAGGAGCGCCTCTGAAACGTCGTCGAGTAGATACTTGGCCTTTCTGGAGTAAATTCTCACGACACCGTACAACAGCTGTCCCGACAGTCTCAATGCCAGTGCCTCGGAGTCGTCGTTTTGCTTTGTCGCTCTGGCAATGGCCTGCGTCGATTGCAGGATGTTTGACTGGAGGAACTGGTTCTTGGATAGCTTTCTCTCTAAATTGGCAGCGAGCCATACCTGGGCCAGTGGGCCCTCTTTGGCGAGCAAGTTCTCTGAATAGAACATGGGAAGATCTCACAATAAAAAGGGGTGACGCGTAAACAAAAAGGAAAGCGGTGGCTAGGAATCGGGAAAAAAAAGGTGTATGGAAATGAGTAGCTGGGGTTATGGTAGCAAGCGTGTGGTCAAAGGGGAAGCAGTAGCAAATGTGGTTTTGTTATTGATAATTTTTCAGTTAAGGTGTGTTTGTAAGAGAGGAAGATCTTAATCTAGGTTTATTTACTTTGCCAGCAACAATTTCACGCGTCTGCAGAAAAAAAAAAAAAAAAAAAAAAAAAAAAAAAAAAAAAAAAAAAAAAAAAAAAAAAAAAAAAAAAAAAAAAAAAAAAAAAAAAAAAAAAAAGAAAAAAAAAAAGAATAACACTAGCTGTACCGAATAACTACACTTTTCAGCATTTTTTTTTAACAAGTGGTGTACATATCCTCAGTATCGGAACACCTCAGATGACCTCTGAAAATGGATGTGATAGGTCCCTAGTCAAGCGAAAAAAAGGCATACACCCAGCAATGGGGAAGCAGTAATACAAAGCGGTCACATTATGTCACTATGTACCCTGTCAGTTTCGGGCATGCTTGGGGAATTAGGAATCGACGCCTCCTAAAAATGTAGTCCTGAATTCTGTTCCCTGTCACTCTTTGCTTCTGAACTCATGCGAGTACTCAACCTTGACAAACGGCTTGTAAACGGGCTCCCACATCTGCTTCTTCACCCAGGCTACGCACTGATCAAAGTCCCTCGGAACCTTGACCTTGGCACCTTTCTCTTGAGGATCGTCCTCCTCTTCCACTTTGGCGACACCTTCTTTCAAAGCCTGCAAAATGACAGCAGCAGCGACGCGGGCTGAAGTGGACTGGATAACCTCGATTGGAGGGAGCAGCCCGGCTTTCGGATCTTTTGCCATTGGCGACAACGACGCCAACTCGTCCACTGCAGCAGAAATCATTGTATCGCTAATGACAGTGGCACGTGAGAGCACTGAGCCGAGGCCAATTCCTGGGAAAGCAAAGCAGTTGTTGTTCTCAGAGATGGTGTAGCCATTGACTGGGTCAAATGGAGACCCTGTGGCAACGAGTGCCTCGTTATTGGTCCATTCCATAACGTCCGCAGGAACAGCCTCATGCAATCTCGTTGGATTGGACAGGGGGAAGACAATAGGACGAGCATTGTGCTTGTGCATCTCCTGGATAATCTCCTTTGTGAATGCCCCGCGCTGTGTCGAGCAGCCAATCAGACACGTTGGCTTCACGTGCTTGACAACTTCCAACAACGATGTTGTGTCGATACCTTCCCATAGCTCGTCTGGGTCAGCGTATTTTCTCTGGTCCGCGTTCGAAGTGTCATCCATCGATCTCTTGATCAGACCTCTGACATCCAAAGCATGGATTCGGGACCGGGCCTGCTCTGGCGTCGCACCATGAGTGACCATATGGTTGACAATCTGGTCGGCAATTCCGAGGCCTGCAGAGCCAGCACCGTAGATAACCACCCGTGTATCCAACAGATCTCTACCGGTATTTTTCAATGCAGCAGTCAGGGAGGCCATCACGACAGCTCCAGTGCCCTGGATGTCATCGTTGAACGAGGCCAGTTGGTACCGGTACTTCTCAAGCACTTTTCTGGCGGTCTTGACTCCAAAGTCCTCGAAGTGCACAGTTGCCGAAGGGAATCTCTTCTTCACAACCTGGATAAACCTCTCCACCAATGCGTCGTACCGTTCACCTTCGACACGCCCAATTCTGCGGCCCATATAAAGCGGGTCTTCGAGCAAGGATTTGTTGTCAGTGCCGACATCCAACATCACAGGAATGACACGGCCCGGGTGGATGCCCCCACATAAAGTCATCAATGCCAATTTGGCAATGGCGATTCTGACACCACCGACGCCCAGGTCGCCGAGCCCAAGAATGCCGCTGGCGTCAGTGACGACAATGTAGTCAATGTCCTCGTCCTCGCCGAAGTGCGCCAGTCTTCGCTCAACGGACTCGAGCTCATCGACATCGAGGAAACAACCTTCTGGCTTGCGGAACCGATGCGAGTACGCGGCAATGGCATCACCTTCAGTCGGTGTATAAATGATTGGGACAAGCTCTTTGATATGACGTCTGACAAGTTCGTAAAACAGCACCTTGTTTTGCACTCTCATTGAAGAACAAAAGTCATTCTTCTCCAAGGGCGTCTTCAACGCCGACAGTTGGTCGTATGCGCGGCTCACTTGGTCATCGAGGTCGTTGACATAATAAGGAAGCAGTCCGATCAGGTCAAACGCATCTCTTTCCTCTCTTGTGAACGCAGAGCCCTTGTTATACAAGGGATCGTTCAACAGCTCGTTGCCCAACAGGGCGCATTCGACAGGGCCATCCAACGCGAGACGTGTTGACTTGTAATGTGGTCGTTGGGCGCGGGCCTCCTCGCCAATGGGGGTCTTTTTCGCAATGATTCTGTGGAAGAAGCCCGTGTTGATTGAGCGATTGGCAGCAGCTCTAACAAGACGGTAACTTGGACGTCTGAGTGAGAGCATTTGTCTTGGATTTGAATGTGTCACACAAATTCTCAGTTCCAGGATTGTCTATCAGGATATTAAGAGCTTCAGAGACACTCTCAGTGCTTTTGCAGTGTAGCAATGGCTTCTCAATAGAGCAACTGCGGAGGATTCGAGACATTTGGGCCCCTTATATCGTCTGATTTGCACTGATTTCCATAAGAGCAATGTTCGGGGTTATGAACGGCTGAACTGTGGGACAAGGTGTGAGACATTTCATCACTTTGAAAGAGGCCCCGGCGAAACACTGCTATCAAAGCACAGATGATGCTTCGAGGCTTTGAGTACTTCTTGGAACATTCATTCGGTTTTTTTTTTGCTGGACAAACCCAGTGCTATTTCCTGTGCTGTGGTCGATCTTGATCTTCCAGTTCGCTACATGTAGTCGAAAGATCCGATTTGTTTGCATACCGCAGCACTTTAGCCAGCTCAGGCAGTTCGGAGTCAGAAGACGACCTGGAAAAACCACTGGGGGACAAGATGAACTCGAAAGCGAGCTCCGAGAGAGTGAGGAATCAGCTGCTGCAGATGGGAGGCGACGAGAACAATGAATGGCGAAAAGCTGAAATCTTTTGAGATGGACTCACAGGACTTGATACACGGCTCGGCGATGCTGATCTCCTTGTCTCTCCAGAGGCATCAGCGGTGGTCACCACATTTTTTTTTTTCTGTGGAACTGTCGCAGGGGATGGTAACTCGTTGTTGCAGGAAGTTCTATTATTGTTTCAGGGTTGATGGGCCACTCACATCAAAGAGAGCAGATAGACAGGACTGGCGTACCTCAAGAAACGACAGGCCCAGAAGAAGTCGCAATTTCAAAGTGACACACTTGTCTCACTGGACGCTATTGAGGTGCCGGTGCCGGTGCCGGGTGTAAGTAGTTTGACGCAATTCTAAAACTGCTGTCTCACTGTTTGTCACTGGAATGGTCGTCTTACCAAACGAGGTTATCTGAGTCTTAGTCTCCTTGGAAGAATAAGAAGAGGTTGGAACTTCGAGAATAATGACACTGACATTACTCCCTCGAATATCTGCTGTCCACATCTCGATGATTGAACCGTTTTTATGCAGGGCAGCAGCTCTTCATGCAAACATCCGCAAGGCTATGGAGGAATGGACCTTCCGCCCGATTTCGAGTCTGCGGCGGGTGGGTGGCGCTGTTGACGTGGGAAGTGGTTCTGACAGAAACCCAGACCGTTTTACCAAGTGAATCCTGCGGAAAGGCCCAAGCTACGCACACGATAAAGACACTACATGGTAGTGGGTGATGGCCCAGTCAGGCTTGCTGTTAAGGCCGATTCCTGACTGTCTTCTGGACGCTGGTCCGCCCAGCCAACCTTACTATGCAAGACAAAGATGGCCTCTACCGACTTTCTATCCATCTGAAAAAGTCCGTTTATGTATCAACACACCTTCTTAAGGCAAGCAATCATTCAGAGCAGACAATCTGTGCAGCCGGTAATTGCGAGTACAAGGGTTGTGAGTGGAATCATATAGTAGAAACATGGTGATCACAAGTGTGAAGCAGCAGAGAGTGCTTCATGAGCAGCTACAAGCAGCCATCATGTCTCTAACATACACTCTTGTTTATACACGTGGTCATCTCTCTTTCTTTTTTTGTTTTTGGTTGCTCAGAGAGCAGCTTGCTCCCTAGGCGTTCTTGGCCAAGGTGCCAATGGCCTTGATTCTGTTCCACAGGCTGCCGTCGTAACCACCAATGTTCAAGGCGCGGACAAAGTTCCAAGCCTTGGCCTCATCTCTGATTGGATAGTCCAGAGGCTTGGGAATTTGTGTCGAAACAAACGGAATCCTGTCGAACGAGATCGACTTCAGGTTGCACAAACCTTGCAAGCCTTCCTCACCGCCAAATTTACCGTACCCAGAGGCCTTTTGGCCACCAAAAGGCAATTGACAAACGTAGAACGTGGCAAAGTCGTTGATGGCAACGTTGCCCGACTTCAACTCGTTCGTCACCTTGTTCAACTGGTTCCAGTCGTTGCCGAAAACAGAGGCACCGAGGCCAAACTCGGTAGAGTTGGCAATGTCGAGAGCATCCTGGGTGTCGGTGGCTTTCATCACAGTTAGCACTGGGCCAAAGACCTCATTTTGCGCAATCTTCATGTCACGCGTGACATCAACTAGCAGCGTTGGGGCAAAGTAGTGGCCCTGCGGGTAATTAGGATGGTTGTGCTTGACACCGCCGCAGATGAGCTTGGCGCCTTTGCTGACGGCGTCATTGACCAGATCAGAAAGCTCGTCGAACCTGTTATCGCTGATCAGAGCTCCCATGTCAATGTCTTCCAACTGGTCAATGTCCGAGCCAAGTCGCAGTTGCGGCACACGGGCAGACAGGATCTCGACGAGTTTGGCATAGTTCCTCTCCGTGACAATGACACGCTCAATGCCGATACAGTTCTGGCCCGCGGACTGGAAAGTTCCACGCATGACAATCGAGGAGATGGCGTTGAGGTCCTTGACGTCGTCGAGGACAATGAAGGCGTCCTTGCCTCCAAGCTCTACCACAACCGGGGTCAGGGACTCAGAAGCGGCCCTGACAACGTGATGAGCAACGGGTTTGGAGCCAATGAAAGTGATGTGGGCCAATCCTGGGTGCGAGGTGAAGTAGTTGGCATTCTCTGGCCATGTGTACACCAGTTGCACCAGGTTGGGGTCGATGTCGAGGGCCTTGAGGCACGTCTGGATCAGTGTGATGTAGAACGTCGAACTCCAGACAACTTGCTCGGAGCACTTGACGACAATGGCGTTACCGGTGAAGAGCGCCGCAATGACCGGGCCCATGAGGTTGTGGAAAGGGTAGTTCCATGAGATGAGCGAGGACACGACACCGAGTGGCTCGTAGCGCACCTCGGCGCCTTTGTAGCTCATGAGCAGATTATAAGGGCCTGCTCTTCGCGAGGGCATCAGCGCCTTCTCTCCGTGCTTGACGATCCAGTTGAGCTTCTCCAACGTGACGAGGATCTCACCCATCGAGGCATCAACCATCGTCTTGCCCGAGTCCCTGCACGCGACACGGGCAATGTTCTCCTGGTTATTGACGACAAACTCGGAGAGAGAGCGCAGCAGCTGGCGTCTTTGGGCGAAGCTCGAGTGCTTCCACGTCTGCTGGGCATGGCTGGCCCTGTCAATGATGCCGTCAATCTCCTCCCTGCTGTTGGTCTTAAACTTGCCCAAAAACTGGCCCGTCGCTGGGCAGTACGACTGGATATACTCAGGCTCGTCCTCGAGATGAATTGAGACCGGGTGGATGCGCTTACCCTTCCAATGAGGCTGTGCCTCTGGCGGGATCTCGAGGCTGAATTTGACAGGCTTCTCATCGTTGCCGAGTTTGGTCGGAGGGAGCATGTATTTGACCGTGACCCACAGTGCGGCAATGGTCAGAAGCGACCCAAAGAGCGAGTAAGAGAGCTGCGACGTGTTGAAGTTGATGTTGTGCGAGACGAGGTACTCCTCAATGGTCTTGTTGAAGAACTCAAAGATGGTGTCGTTGAAGACAAAGTTGGTGCCGTTCAGCAGGATCTGGGATGCATCCAGTGTCATTGGGCTGTGTGCTGTATCTCTCAAGGAAGGGGGGAAAAAGCTCGACAGAGGCAACTGAATGTCTTTTGATGATGTTTTTGTTGAGATGCTGGAACGTTTTGGGCTGGATGGGGTTTTTTTTTTCCCATGTCAACAGAAATTATACCCATGTGATGATGAACTGATGGACTACATACAACATTGCTTTAATAAAACTGCCGAATCAGCCTGTGATTTGGACAAGGGTAAACTAAACAAAAATGTCATCAAATTTCTATTGCTTCTCTTTTCAGGCAGCGTTGACGTGCAGCTCCGGGGTTGGCTTCGTGACGGCGTCCACAAGCATCTTGACAACAACTGCCTTCTTCTCGGTAGCAGTTTTCTGAATGGACTCCAACTCCTTAGCAACGGCAGCCTCGGCATCTTTGTCGATGGTCTCATTCAAACCAGAGTGCTCAGCCTCGAACTGCTTCAACTCGGCCTCCTTTTGGGCCTTGTACTGGGCAATCTCTGCGGCAGCGTCGGTCTTGGCCGCCTTCAAACGGGCAGTACGGTACGCTCTGGCCTCCTGGACAACGGATTGTGCTTCTCTCTCAGCGGAGAGCAGGGTCTGGATACCTTGGTTCTGGTTGGACTGTTGTCTGATGTTAGTATTCGTCTATGGGACAGAAATGGCGCAATCCAAATCATTTATGGGTCAATAATCACTATCAAATTACAATCGCGCCAAATGCAAGCATATCACTGACCATTTCTTTTGTGTTGTGTCTAGGTTTTCTACACAACTCATGACTGTGAACCTCCTGAATTGGCCGCAGGCAGCACAAAATGGATTGACAACGTGAACACCCACACACCACTAAAGGTATGGGTTCATAACCTTTCCCTTTCCGGAGTGACACATTCTCTTCACACACAAAAATCATAACTATTTGAGCCAACAGATCTGTTCGTGTCTCTGAAGATAGGTGCTAACTTCAATTGCTAGTAATGGCTTCGGTCCTCGTGGCTTCCCGTTCAACCAATCAAACTTCCATCCTGTCTTCCAATTCAGGCAACGTCCAAGTCGGTGAGGCGTACGACCAAACCCACAACAACCACATGGGTGTGGCTTCACCAGATACGAGTCCCATTTTCAATCGTGAGTTACAATCAAGCGCCTTGGAAGATATTGGAATCAATTTTGCTTCGATTGAGAAGAAGATCACCACAGGAGAATCGATCATATCCGTCCCTGAAGATTTCCCATGTGTCCCCTTTGCATTCCAAAAGCTCACCTCTCCAGAAGGTTTGGTCCAAAGCATCGACTCCACTCAAAGTTATTCAGACTACACCTCTTCTTCCAAACTATCACCACATTTGGTGTTTGATTATCAAAGCCTGTCACATTTAAGCAAGAGAGCCTTTCGCAGAAGCAAGGTCATTGAGGAGCTCATTGGGACTGAGCAGAGCTATCTAAGCTCGTTGCGTATGCTAAGCGGGATCTACTTGGAATCAATAATTTTCAAGGGAAACAATGGCACGCCAATAAGGCTCCTTAAGCAGTACGTTGACCTCATGATCTCGTCCCACACGGACTTCTTGAACGATCTCCAAAGCCTTCAGGGTGTTGGCTGGAAACCATTGGACATCAATAAAGACAGGCAGATGGTTATTCCCAGCTCTCCCTTCATGAGTGCTCTTATTTCAGAGTTGGTTAAAAAGAAAGCCATTAGCATCTACATTTACCAAGAATACTACAGTTTAATTGACCTCGTGTTGAAGTTAATAGGTTCCAAGCAAGATGACCCAAACTTGGGAACAGCTCTGACACGAGGGTACCAGAGATTCTTAGAGTCCTCCTCCAGCGAAAAGCTCGACTTGTCTTTGATATCCCTGATTCACAAACCTATCCAGCGTGTCTCGAAGTACAAGCTGTTCCTTGACAACCTCTTGAAGCTGACACCTCAGCAAGAGGACGAATGTTGTCATAAGAAGATCAATGACTGTCTGGTTCAAGTGGACTACTCCATCAAAGAGATCAATAGATACGGCCAACAGGAGAAACTCAAGATGATTTCGCTATTCAACAGCTTGAAACTCGACAAGAAAGTGCATTTTCCAGTTGAGTATCTTGGATTTCCCATATTACTGGGCGCTTTGACGGCAGTTTACATTACTGAAGGTGACATGGTAGTGAAAGCAAGGAGTTATGGGGCATTTCTTTTCAAAACCCATTTGATCCTGGCGGAGATCCCTGAAAAAACGGATAAGTTTGAAGTGGTGTTTCTAATTCCGTTGGGAGTTTCCAAGATCATTAGTGAAGAGGCATACAACAATGGGGGCTTTACAACAAACTATCCCTATAATTGCAAACTCCAATTTGAGAACCAGTTCAAGATCTTTGAGCTCCTGATTTTGAGCTTCAATAGCTTTGAACATATAGTCTGGAAGGAAAAATTGGAGATTCTGATCAATGCCGTTAATGGTCCCTATAAGATGGACTACTCTTCTTCTAGGTTTAATGAGGAGGAAGGAACAAGTTGTTCCTCCCTAATTATACCTCCAGACATGCAGTTTTGGGATGTTGATCTGAATCACGTATTCCAATTACAGACCATAAGATCGAAAAGAAAGCATCACATGGATGGTATTATCAATAACTGCTACTTCAGGAAAGTAATAACTATAACCGTTGAGGTTGAAAAGGACCAAGGCTTTAGCTATTCCTCCACGAGACTCAAGCAACTTCCCGGTGTTGTTATCTTAAGCATGTATCAGAGAACAAAATTGGAGTATATCTTGGAGGATTTGTTGTCAGAAGAGCTAACGCCTGCCAGATCTGTTTTGTACAACAAGAAGCTCGAACCGACACTGGTTCAAAGTGGGGGGAGTAGGCCCACTCTAAGGTCTAAACTATCTGGCTCCTCCTTACTGAGTTTGGTGAGGTCTGTAGGTTCCACTCGGAGGGGTTCAAGGGTAAGAAGACGCTCAACGGGGTTTGGTGAAGCTTTGAAGTTTCTCTTCAACAGTGACACGGATCTTATCGAGCAGTAAGATGAAGGCACGAAAAAACTACTGAAAAAGAGTGGTTGAGTGTTCTATAATGGACCCCTCCTAGAGTATGAGTAGAGTCAAATTCGATGCATGACAATACAAACATTGAGTAGCAAAATGATTTAGGCAGCCCCTGCTGTTCTGATGGGCTTCTGGATGATGGTGGCCTGCTCTCCCGTTCGGACAATCTTCTGTCCTGAGCTCTGTTTCAAAGGAACCTCCCTGTTCTCCTTCTGTTCCTGCTTCCAAACAATCTCCTCGGTTGTTCCACTCAGCACAGCGATTCTCATTGTCGCGAGTAAGTTGTGTGCTGCAGTGGTGTGATCATAAACTGCTCCATTGAAGGCACTCGTAACATCCTTACCAATCGATGTCATGATTAACTGGAGTCCTCCAGGGTGATTGTACATAAATGGCGTCACGTCGTGGACAATGCCTGAGACAGCTATGAGGGCCCTTTCAGGTGCCTCCTCTTTTGCCAGCTTTGTAAACTCCTGTGGCGAAATGATTGGTAGTTGGGAAATAGGGATTCCCCAGTTCAACTTGGAGCGCTTCTTGTCCAAGATCTTTTGTTGGAACTGGATCAAGCACTGGCTAATGGCCTGGTCCGAGGTGCGATTGAGATTACTCACCAGTCCCATTTTGGAAAGTAAGTACAAATGGATCTTTATTGGGTCAAACTCCAACCAATGGTAGCCATTTCTGTAATCTGCCGAAAACTCATGATGGAAGTTGTTGTAACCTTCACCCCACGACAGCAGCGCGAGGGCAAAGTTATTCCTGTGTGACTTGCGGTCATCGTAGCATTGGGTGCCAATTAAGTGGCCCATCGAGTTCACCAGGAACGTTGAGTGCTGGACCAGGACCGCACGCAGGATGCCCACATACAGGAGACCTCCGACATAGTCGTTCCAGCCGAGACCCGCGAGGATGCAGGGCAGTATGAATGCTGTGAGGATATAGAGCTCTGAGTAGTTGGAGTCCTGCCATTCGAGCAGCGTATCGTCTTTCAAGTCGTCCGCGTAACATTCCTTGATGGATCTCTTAACCTTTGGGTGTGGCTTCAGCACAACAGAGCCCAAGTGGGCGAAGAAGACTCCCTTGCGGATATAGTGGGGGTCCTTCTCTGTGTCGACGTAGCGGTGGTGTGCACGATGGACGCTGACCCACTGTTTGACGGAACCCAGACCGGCACTCGTGCCAAATACGGCGTATAGAAACTTGATTAAAGGGGACGCAGTGAAGGCGCGGTGGGCCCACAGACGGTGATAGCCGGCGTTGATGCACGTGATTGAGAGAAAATAGTAAACGATGCCAAACTCGAGTGTCTTTTCAGTGAGTGGGACGTGTTTGTAACTGTAAACGGCCGCGATTAATGGGATGGCGATGCAGTTGACAGAAGAGACCCAGTCAATGTGGCGGTACCAGTTCCACAGCGTCCAGGACGACTCGTTGAGCTGGCGCCGCAGCTGCTGTTGGGTCGTGTCGACCACTTTCGTGACCTGCTGGTGCACAGTCTTCCGGTCGGGGACTGTTGCCATGCCAAGCAGGTTTGTTGTTTGCCTTTGGGAATGTGTCTTTTTTTCTAACTGTCAAAATTTCTTGAAAATCATTGAGACGTCCCAACATTCCTAGTGCGCGCGCTCATAACCGCTGCACCAGAGGTTCCGAATGGCGGCCCGGCCCGGCCGCTGCTAATAGCAATTGCGTCATAGCAATGAACTTCAGACAAAATGGTTGGTTTGGATCATTGGGTGTGAAAACGGCTTGGAAGTCGCGGTAGGTATAAATACACTTGGCCCTTCCCCTTAATTCCACGATTCCGCTCTACGAGATCTGTATAAAATCCATAAACAGCGAAAACATGTCCGCCATCAAGCAATTTTACAAGGGAAACTCTAGAGACTTCATTATCTTCATCAGCAGTCCTGAGAAGGCCGAGCAGTACGCCAAAGACTCCACAATCCCACTGTCAAGTGTTGTTGGCACTTTCAAGGTGTTCACCCCAGAAGGTGGCCGCGGCAGTGAAGGAATCCTCGAGGAGGCGTCCAAGCTTGAGCTCGAAGCTGAGTTTGGAGAGGGAAAGCACGTTGAAGAGATTGTGGAAATTATTCTCAAGCAGGGTGAGAGCAAGAGCGCGCCAGGTGTCGACAGAAAGGGTTGGAAGTCTACCAATGACTCGCATGGATCCACTGCAGGTCACTTTTAAAGACAGGGCTCGAAAATTTTGTTAGCATTGTTTAGATCATTAAATTGCAGAAGAGCTTGATGATCTGTAAATCAACACATTGACATTGGCCATTCTGTAGACACTAGAATTGAATTAGTGTTTGAAATCTCCAGGCGTTACTTACTCAACGGTCAAGTCTCAAGTCTTGTACTCAGGAAAATCCAGAGGGTTGAGCTACTAGTGACTCGTGAGCAAGGGTGTAATTAGGTCGGGAGTTTTTGATGGGGGTTTTCTTTCTTTCTAGTACTCGGGTTTAACTTTAAACCCGAGATTAGGTAATCTGGATTATGTAAAGGTGTTGATCTTAAAATTGTCAACAACTTGAGCGACAACAAAAGACTCGCGATTGAAGCAGAAACCACAAACCACCAGGCCATTCCTGTCGAATATGCCTGCGGTTGATCATCCAAGTGTGACTGCTACCACACCTGGCAAAAGCAGCAAAAAGACCCAGGCCACTGCCAATAAGTCGCGTGGATACAGAGTGGCGCACCAGAAGGTCACCTTCGATGTTGACTTTGAAAACAATGCCATTGCTGGTTCTACTGAGCTGGTGGTGATACCATACTTGCCAGAGATCAATGTCATCCGCTTGGATTGCAGGAACATGGATATCATGGGCGTTTGGATAAACAGGAAGAAGGCCCAGTACTTGCATGAGGACCCGTTCAAAGAAGAGTTCCTCCATCATACAATGCAGACCTCAAAGAGAGATGTTTACACAGAGCCATCCCAGCATCATTTCTACAAGAACAAGATGAAGAAGCTTTATACAGGGGACAACACGGAGGAACTGCAAATCATTGTTCCAGAAAAGTTGAAACTGTCAGTTCAGGACACATCGCTCAACCCATTTACGCCCATCCTGAGAGACACCCCTGGCACTTTCAAACCAGGCACCAGTGCTGAGATTTCCTATACTCCTATCACAGTGCGAGTTGACTTCGAGCTGAAGAATCCTCGTTCTGGCCTTCATTTTGTTGGTGGTAAGAACTCCTCCATTCCAAGGTCTGACTGGCACGTCTACACCACCAACTCGACATTTGGAACGAGTACCTCGTCATGGGTGCCATGCATTGACTCTCTTTGGGAGAGACCCTCGTGGGAATTTAACATCAGTTTGCCGCAGACTTTGAAGGACATTGGAGTCTCGAGAATTATTGGCTCTGATTACGATGAGGAACAAGCCGATGAGTATGACGACATCGACAGTGCCGAGATTCTTGTCGTCGGCGGTGACTTCAGTGCTCAAAAAGAAGGCCCGCATCCAATTGACCTTTCCAAGAAGGTTGTTTCCTTCTCTATCACGACGCCCACCGCGCCCCATCATATCGGTTGGGCTGCAGGTGCGTTCATCCAGTGCCCACTGGTGGACTTGAAGGAGGAAGAGGAGGCTGAGAGTGAAGAGGACAAGGATACAACAAGTATCCCATCTGCTGTCTATTGTCTGCCATCCCAGGAACGGGATGCCGTCAACACAACCATCTTCCTCTACAAGGCCATGGATTTCTTTTCCAGGGACTATGGCTCGTTTCCATTCACGAGTAATGCACTCGTGTTTGTCTCCGATATAGATGTCAAATACAGCGGCTTTGCCGGCATCACAATGTTGAACAAGGACCTGCTATATTCTCCAGATGAGATCGAGCCGGTCTATGAGACATCATATACGTTGACTGTGGCCCTGTCGGAGCAGTGGTCCGGAATCTTCATTGTCCCTTCATCCTACCAAGATATTTGGGTCACCATTGGCTTGGCTCATTATATGGCTTTTGAGTTCATCAAGAAACTTATGGGTTTGAACGAGTACAAGTACAGAATTAAGAAACAATCCGACAGAATTTGTGAAGAGGATAAGGGGAAAAGACCCATCTCCAATCCACTATTAACCTACCCTGTCTCTGTGCATGACCTTGATTTTGTGACGTTGAAGGCACCTGTTGTGCTCTTCATTCTGGACAAGAGGATGACCAAAACTGATAAATCATTTGGTCTAGTCAGAGTCATCCCGAAGATATTCCTTCAATCCATCTCTGGGGACCTCCCAGCAGGAAGTCTGAGCACTGACCACTTCCAGCATGTCTGTGAGAAGGTGAACCACAATAGACTGGATACTTTCTTCAATCAGTGGGTCCATGGCTCCGGTGTCCCAATCTTCAAGGTTTCCCAGAGGTTCAACAAAAAGCGAATGTTCATTGAGATGGGAATCAGACAGATTCAATCCAGAGAAGCTGAACCGCAACATCTCTCATCAGAGACATTTATGAAAGATGCAAGTGCTTGTCTAGAAGCTGATGGCCCAGAGTACATCCCACCCACTTACTTCACTGGGCCAATGACTATCCGTATTCATGAAGCTGACGGTACCCCCTACGAACACATTGTTGACTTGAAGGAGGGCTTCACCAAACTTGACATCCAGTATAACACCAAGTACAAGAGATTGAAACGTTCACAGAAACAGTTGAAGACTGAGAAGGAACAAAGAGAAGCCGCAGCTGAAGAGGATGAACAGATTCTATTACACTGCCTCGGTGACAACCTCCAAAGCGAACAAGAAGTGAAGGAATGGCAGTTGACTGACTGGACCAAGGAACAGGAAGATAAAATGACTAATGAGGCCTTTGAGTGGATCAGAGTTGATGCAGACTTTGAATGGATTTGCAAGACGATTGTGACGCAGCCTGACTACATGTTCTCCTCCCAATTGCAACAGGACAGAGATGTTGAGGCACAGCTGGAGTCCATTGAGTTCTTTGCTACTCAGAATCCAAGTCCTCTGTATTCCTCCATCTTGTTGAGAACATTGATGGATGAACGATACTTTTACGGTGTGAGAGTGGAAGCTGCCCTTGGTATGGCCAAATTTGCCAAGGAGGGTGTTGAATGGATTGGTTCCAAACATCTGTTGATGTGCTTCAAGAAGCTGTTCTGCTTCCCTAACTCCACCATCCCAACTCCAAACAACTTCCAGGACTTTGCTCTTTACTTTATTAAGAAGGCCATTCCACAGGCACTATCTAATGTCAAAGACGCAGAAGGCAATTGTCCCTTGGATATTAAGAAGGTGTTGCTCAACATCCTCCGTTACAACCAGAATTTGGACAACCCTTATACGGACACTTATTACATTGGCCATTTGATTGGATGCCTGGTGAACTCAATTGTCACCAATCCGCTAGTTGATAAGCCTGACCTGTTAGATGCGAAGGCGAGAGTTTTTTTGCATGACGCGGTGGCCGAGATCTCTAGACACCAGAAGTTAGAAGAGTGGATGCCGTCCAACAACTCCGGTCATGTGAGTTCAACTGCACTAAAGGAGAAAGTACGTCTGATGAGAAGAGGCTTGTACAAGTTTGATCCAGAGGATCTGTTGAACCATACCAAAACAACATACACTCATTCCACCAGAGTGACTGCCTTTGAAGGTTTGTTTGCAATGGGTGCCTTGAAGAACAAGCAAGTCTTGCAGTATTTTTTCATGACACTGACTTTGGACCCGTCCTTGCAGTTCAAGCATGAACTAATTCAAATTTTCTCACGCAGTCTGGGCTACGCTGTTGTTGAAGGATCATTAATTGATCTCGATGAGGATGAGTTGACAAAAGAGGTCACAGTTGATCACAAAAGTGCTGGCGCAAATGGGTTCATTGTGGTGGAGGATGGTGCTCAAGGTGAGTTTGAGTCCAGAAGAGATGCAGCTGCTAGAGCCACTGTCAAAGGTGCCATTTTTTTGCTGCGAAGAGACTATTCTAGTTATGCACCATTGGAGAGGTCAGTGTGGGATGCTGTCAAAAATCCCCTGTTAAATATCATGGAGAAACGCGATCTCTTCTGCTTGTTGGAAGTCTTGATTCCAGCAATGGACACATTTCCTCTGACATTCCCGTTGCAGACAACCAGAAAGATCAAGGCATTTCGCAAGGGTGGCAACGTGGTCACCTTGAAGAGAGACATCATTCACAAAGTTACCCTGGGTAAGAAGAACAACATGGCATCTGCTCCTCCCACATCTAGAGGCCACGGAAGATCACAGTCTAGTGCCAAGCCTCTTGTCATCAAGCCACTATCAAACAGACAGGGCAGCTCTTCTGGTTCAAAGTACAAACGCGAGGTTATCCGCTCACAACCTGGCCCTCTCAGATTTGTCAAAATTTCCAGAAAGGCAAAGACAATCACGCTGTCCTCATCTATCATTTCACCATCAACTAACACACACTCTCAGGATGATCATGCGAGGGTCCGGAAGCTGATTGTCAAGCCAAATGCTCCGTCTGCTTCAGCTACTCCTAAGCCTACCGCTCCTGCTGCCACGCCGAGCCCAGCTCCGCTCAAACTAAAGTTGAGTTTCAAGCCACCAAGACCATAGTGTACTGCATTTCAGAAGTTTAACTGCATCAAGGACGTTTCAAGTCTTATATTAATGAATGTATGATTATGACTGATCTATGTATGCATGCAAGTACTGAAATTTGTCAGTCAGTGATCTTTTTTTGCGTTCAGCTATTGTTGACTCAACTGTAGATACCTTGAGTCAACAGCTGGAATTGGTCATAAAGCCTGGTATAGATACTTCCAATACTCTTGGCAATAAGGACATTCTCCACGAAGTCATCGCACTCGGTATCGCTCAAATGTAGTTGAAAACGTTGCTTGAACTGAACTGAAGTTTGCTCGCCAGCTTTGAAACATGGCAGGTTACTGTCCTTCTGCATCAGCTCAACCATCGTAATCAACTGATCAGCATTCTTTCTCAACTCCTTGAATGCCGCCTTCATAGACTTCTTGAACTTGAGGAAAGGTTCACCTTCTGGGCCGCCCAGGACTTCCACGTACTCATATGGCAATTTGAAAGGGGCAGCCTCGAATCCAACAGATCCTGGAGAGTTGGACAACAAGAAACCAAAGTCAATGTGGATGATGTGACCTTCGTTGTCCAACATGATGTTACCATTGTGACGGTCCTTGATTTGCAGTAGATAACAGATGATGGAATATCCAGCAAGAGACTGGGCAAAATTGTCCTGTGCCTTTCTGTATTTGATAGAGGTCTTCTCGCCAAAGGCCCTTTCAAAGTGTTCCGTTAATGAGGTGATGGTTCCTTTTACATTTTCACCATTTTCAATAGATAACTTGGTCAAAGCCTTCTTGATGGAGTGAACAGAAAGGGCATTGGTGATCGTCTCCACAAGCCCTGTGTTGGCACTGGTGATCAAGATTCTCATTCTCTTGACCCAGACAGGAACATTACCAACCTTCCAGTATTGTGCCATGGCTTGTATGACCTGTGATGCAAACGCCTCTTGTCTCAAATCGTCACCAGTCTTCGCAATGACAGAACACAACTCCCAGTTGTCCAAATGGCCATAGGTACTGGTCTTTCTGATTCTCTCTCTCTTGGCTGCCCAGTCCTCACCCAGGTAACTATTGTTCTTGTCTGAGCCGGAGACACCTCCCAACTTCAAATCATTCTCAAACTTACGCTCACCAGCCGCGCCATGGATCGCTTCAAGGTCCTTGTAGCCGAAATGGTCTTGTAGCGACTGCATGGAAGCAATGATTCTGGCCTTTATAGCAGTAGATTGGTCCACAGGAAGAGTATTGGTGGCAGAATCCAATTGGGTCAACATAACTGCAGCAATTCTCATCTGTGTGGCCAAGTCCGAACTTCCAGATCCCCCACTCAGCTCGGGGGATCCTATGCGAAAGTCAGCTTTGAAATCCAGTTCATCGTTGCGGTGCTCCTCATCTTCAATGATTGGGACCTTGGTAGAAGAAGCGACCAAGAGCTCTTTAGAAAACTCTTCGTTGTCGTTTCTGTTGCTCATCTTGACGATTGATTGGTCCGCAAGGTCAGCCTCTGAAGGAGCTTCGTTGAAGTAGGACGGAATGGTGGGTGACTGTACCTGCGAAGCGCTCTGAATACCAAGGTCAAAGATGTAGGAGTTGGCAGGCTTCTCACGCAAGAGTCTGTTGTTAGCTGCAGTGGCTGGGTCAAAATCTAGCTCATCAGACAGGTACTCAATGAGGAGGAGGAACGGGACTCTCTCTGCAGAGTTCAAGACAGCAGCTTCGTTGGCTGTGATGTTGACCACTTTGTGCAATTTTCCCCTTCTGTTTGGTGGGAGCAACGTTGGGATGTCGACTTCTGCAGGGAGGTCTCTATTCAACAACGATAACTCGGCACGCAACGAGGACAAACGTGCCTCTTGTGGCACTGAGCTCAATCTCACAGAGATTGTTTGCAATGCATGGGCAAATTGCGTCTCACATCTGAAATAGTTTGACTTCAGAAGCTTGATCTTGACTGGGGTGGACATCAACCCAGGGGAAATGTTTCTGACATTGGCACCGTGTGATTGCGTAAATGGTCTTCCTCTCTTGGAATGGTGAATATCGAGGGAGCTTTTAGCTGACGATGGGCCCGTGAGTGATCTTGGGAGGTCCGGTAAGGACATTGTGTTGGCGTCGTTGTACATGGTATGCGATAAAGCTGGGGATGAAGCGGTGGAAAGGTCACGGCCTTGGTCGTAGAATTGAGCTCTCAGCAACTCCGCAGGCATTCTACGGCCTCTTTCTCTGGTGATCAGGTCGTCTGCGATGTAGTCGATGGCATCAAAGTCATATCCTGTCTGCTTTGGCTCAACAGGCGAATCCTTCTTGTAAGTCTGGTCAATCGAGCTTTTGCGGGTGGTGTCGTAAGTGATGGATGATTGGGATGCGACTCTGGAATTCATACGTGTGTTCTTCAAAGTGAGCGCATCAGTCAATTTGTTCTTGACTCCCTTCACCAGTTCAAACACAAAGGCCTTTTGCTTTCTTCCTTGTGACTTGGCCACGGGCTCGATGAACTTGCCCAATTGCGGCAGAGCTATTCCAGCAGCAATCATCGACGAGAGTATCAACGAGGGTTGAATATTCTCACAAAATTGCTTCGATGGTGCAGAGCCAACGTTGAAGAGAATGTATTGGAGGCTGTTCAGGACTCTCTTTGCGCATTGGAAGCCCGTGTAGTTTGGGTCGGACATGTCCGTTAGGTGCGCTTGCAAATGCCAGAATGTCAGCAGCGCGAAATGAGGGTGCTGTGCAGATGATTCGAGGAGAAGGTCTTCCAAAGCCATGGATTCTGTGTCCACTGTAACGAGGATCTGGCAGAGTTGTGGGATAAAGAAAGAGAGCTCCTCGATCTTGTAGGTGGAGAGCTTTTGGCACAAATGATGATGGATGCCAATGTTGTCAGCGTAGCGTCTGAGGTACGCCACGCACATGAACAGAGAGAACTGCTCGCTCTCGATGAACCGGAGAAGCAGCGAGTTCCCGCTTTGTTCCATTTTATACAAGTGGGTTATTTGTTCTGTTTTGATGGGTTTGGGGACTCTGGAAGGCTGACAAAAGGCGCTTGGGAAACAGCTCAGAAGACTAGTCAAAAGGCGCAGTCTGTTGACATGCAAAAGGGACTGTGCGGGCTATTGGGTCCGAAGTGACTGAGTCAGCAGGGCCTATGGATTCACGCGGAACAGACAGCAAGCTCAGTTGCCGGATGCAATGGTGCCACGCATTGACAACAGAATCCAACGTTTTGTTTGTATTTTCGGGTTGTTGGCGCCTTTCTCGCGCCAGAGCCGCGAATTCGTCCAAATGCGGCAGTCACTGGGATCGCGCAAATTCGGCGAAAACTGTCACCACTTCCGGGGGTCGGCGCCCTCTATGTTTGAGGGGGGGGGGTACCCCCGGCCGGATGTCGTGTCGCGTCGGCCAGCGGCAGCGGCAGCGCCCGCGCCCGCGCCCGCGCCTGCATGCTGGCTTTTTTCACAAAACGGTGTTTCGCCAAAACAGAAAAGGATGGTTTCATCTGAGCTCTCATAACGCCAGTTGAGCTGATTAGCAGCCAGATCCCGGTGCCAGAATCGCAGCAACGCAATCCCTTGTTTGCAGACACACCCGCACGGACCCCACTTACTCTATTGGCTGTCCCAAAAGCGGCTATCACGGAAAGAGTTCATCATCGCACTGTTTTACCACAGCGATATCACAATAGCGAAACACAGAGTTGTTCAAGAGTGCTGCCTCTGCTGCTGATCCAACTACGGGCTGGAAATGAGTAAGCGAGATCCAGCTGACCTGTCACGGCCAGGCTCCGTCAGGCCCGCCAGCACGCTTGACAATGGCTCCTCCAACCAGCACAAGTCCAACTCACTCCTGTCCAACTTCAGAAAGCTCTCTTCAAAGTCCTCTCGCGATGAGCCCCAGTCGTCGTCCCATCCATTCACGATATCGGCACCGCAGCCAATTCCACCCACGCCGTTGCCGCCGGCACCTCGTCGAGCTGCGACTGACGTTGTCGCGGCAGCGTCTGCCAATCACAAGCAACGACAATCGAGCGTGAGCTCCAACCATTCATTCCAGTCACACGCATCTCTCGCGCCCTTGAGCAAGAGCTCTACCTTGAATCAAAACAACTACGCGCATTACGACCTGGGATCATCCACGCCTGGCCATTCGAGAAGGTCCTCCCAGTGGACCATGAACACTGGCGAGCAGGAGTTCAGAACACCGAAGAAACAGCAGCAGAATCATCACCTGCAAAGAATGCAGAGCAACCAGTCCATGACTTCTACACTGTCTACCATCTCTGTCACCAGCACAAATGGAACGGAGTTTGTTGTTGAACGCCCCAAGGAGAGTTGGCGTATCGATGAAATATTCAACGAGTTGATGGAGAAGAGAGATTTCAAGAGCCTCCCAGAAGCAGCGAAAAGGCAGATGAAAGAATATCCTACCTCTAAGAAGTGGATGTTGATTGAACAGGACATTTTATCTGAGAAGAAGCAAGAGGATCGCAAAAAAACTACTCCAAGAGAGTACGTCAGATTGTTGATGAACAAGTCCATCACGGTCACCGAGCTCGGAAACCTATGGGTCAGTCTGCGTACTGAGCCTGTCGATTGGGTTAGGGGTTTCATCGATTCCCAAGGACTGGTTGCATTGGCCAACGTGCTTCAACAGCTACACGCCAGAGCCACTACAGAGTTGAACGACGAGATCTTGGACAAGGAATCGTACATCGTCAAGTGTTTGAAAGTGGTAATAAGCACCTCACTTGGCTCCCGTGTTGCATTGGAGTCAAACATTGTTGTTCCCTCCTTGTCAGGCGCATTGCTCTCCATAAAGATCTCAGTCAGAAAACTTGCAACTGACATGTTGACTTTCCTATCACACCAAGGAGCTGATGGCTATGATCAAGTTCTCAAGGCGATGAATACCATCCCATCTGACCACGCTCTTCCTCAAGCAGTACCCAAGGGTACGGTGGTTGCAGCCCAACCAGCCACTGGTTTGAAGCGGTTTGAACAATGGCTACGGGTTGTCGGACAGACAATGGAAGGAAGGGGAAAACTTGGTTCCATGGTTGGAGCCAGCGAAGAGTTCAAGTCTTCAGGCATCAATGGTGATAGTCAATTGGTTGATTATGCATTATCTACGCTGGTTCTTGTCATTTCCATTGTTTCTGGGGGTGAAGACTACAAGAAGCGTACTCACTTGAGAGCTCAATTGAAAGCTGGTGGTATCCAGAAAATCTTCAAGAAATTCCACTCCTTACATAGTGAACTCATCGATGATAAGATCAGAGAGTATGATGACGCTGCTGCAGAGGATTACGAGACTTTATTAACAGCAGAGCGAATCGGAGCTGATGTCGATTTGAACGACCCAGTATCACTTGTGCAGAATATTTGGTCCAAGATTCAGCATTCTGAGGCTGAGTCCTACTTCCTGTCTGCCATCCAACACTTATTCTTGAACCAGACAGATGACTCCAAGGGTCCAGACAGTAAGGAGAGTGTGAGGTCGTTCAGGTTAATTGATGGTTTGATCTCGAACATCACTATGGGTGCAACCTCCAATGATGATGCTGCCCTCAATGTGGCTATTCACAGGTTGTACGACGGATTGCAGACTGATGAGGTTGCAAGAAGAGCAATTGCCGAGGCCAAAGAGGCTAACAGAAAGGCTGAGGAAGCCATCTCAGAGCGCGATGATCTCGCTCGTCAGATCTCTATGGGGACAAACGGTATGCTGGCCAAACTCAACAATGAGCTCAAGGATCAAGAAATCTTGCTAGCCAAGCACAGAAAGTTGAATGAGACTTTATCCAACGAGATGGAGGAGTTGAAAAGAAAGAGAATCTTGGAGAAACATGAACAGGAGTTGGAGATGAGAGAGATGTTGATCATGCTTGACAATGCTAATGAGAATGCACTCAAGTCATCCAATAACAACATTGTTAGCAAACTGAAGGGACGTTTGACAAAGAATAAGACTCAGTTGAAGACTGTTTCTAGAAGTTACGGTTCTCCAATTGAACCAAACTCCAGATTGAGAGCTCTCAGGGATCAGATGGATGTCTTGGAACAACAAGCCAAGGAACTGGAGACAACAGATTTTACTCAGATGAAAAGAGATACAAGCTCTCTCGCTGTTACTGCAGATTTGTCCCCAGAGAAAGAATCCACAGAGGTTGCTGACTTGTCTAAATTGGAGATTCTGAGAAAGAGATTGGATTTATTGCAGAATCAGTCCAATGACATCCTGAAATTCGACGTCGACTCCAAGAAGAAGGAGCTATTGAACCAAAAAAAGATGATGGCCATGGACAGATTGAAAGAGTTACAAACAAAGTTTCAGAACTTGAACATTGATTTCGCTTCTGCCAACGGTGACCCAGGACACACTCTTGATCCTAAGTATGATGAAAATATTGAAGCGGAGTTGGATGAGATTAATGAGCTTGCTGAGCTACTACAGAACGACTTGGAATTTAATGGTGGTCAATCTGCTGACACCGCACAATCTACTGCCTCAGTATCAACATTGGATCCAGGAAGTCCTGTTCGCTCCAAGTTTTTGCGTTCCATTGAGAATAAGTATTCCAGGGGTAAGAAGGAGGTTCCAAGGGCTGATTTCAGGGCTTCGATTCCAACTGTCGCTGAGAAACTAAAGGCAAACAAGGG
This sequence comes from [Candida] sanyiensis, assembly GCA_030569275.1. Taxonomy (NCBI): domain Eukaryota; kingdom Fungi; phylum Ascomycota; class Saccharomycetes; order Phaffomycetales; family Phaffomycetaceae; genus Barnettozyma; species [Candida] sanyiensis. Next base: position 38,352 of record JAJMKO010000049.1, on the reverse strand, counting down.
ATTCCAACCTGCTTTCTTGCAAGAATTGGCATCGTCTGTAACGAAGACTGCCGCTATTGGTGATTTTGAGAATACGGAGGAAGTTGCAGAGCAGGTGATTGTTGTTGAGGAAAAGGAGAACGAAGATACTCCTGTTAAGTCAGTTCCATCTGCTAGTGGTCCTCCGCCGCCACCAATGCCATCTCTTCTGACATCTGCAAATGGATCACCACCTCCCCCACCTCCAATTCCTCCTCTGCTTAGCGGGGGCCCTCCCCCACCTCCACCTCCACCACTACCATCTATGGGAGGCGCTCCTCCACCTCCTCCTCCCCCACCGCCTCCTCCTCCTCCTCCATTCCCTGGTTCGTCTACCGCTCCTCCTCCACCTCCACCACTTCCAACTCCTGGTGGAAAATCAGTGGCCCCAAGTCCGCTCTTACCTCAATCACCAAGCCTCTTCGATGGATACCCAAGACCAAAGCAAAAATTAAAGCAATTGCATTGGGAGAAGGTCGAGTCGACGGAAAATTCATTCTGGGAGAATGCTACTCCATCGGATGTTGCAGCTCAATTGTTGGATCAAGGTATCTTCGATGAGTTGGAGAAAGTATTCCCTGCAAGAGAGATTAAGGCAATTCAGAGCAAAAAGAAAGGAGAAGCGGACAAGCACACCTTTTTGGCCAGGGATATCTCTCAACAGTTCTCCATTAATTTGCACATGTTTTCATCTTTGAACGATGAGCAGTTGGTGAACAAGATCTTGAGATGTGACAGAACTGTCATGGAGAGCTCCTCTGTGATTGAGTTCCTCGGTAAGCAAGAGATGACTGAGATTCCAAATGGTCTTGCAAAAAACCTTGAACCATACAGAACGTACTGGACTAAAGGCTCCGAGAAACAACCTGAGAAGGATCCAAATGAGCTTCAAAGACAAGACCGGATCTACCTCGAGTTGTTTTACAATTTGCAGGATTACTGGCCTTCAAGGATGAGAGCCTTGAGAGTCATTACCAGTTATGAGAAGGACTACATTGATTTGGTCACAAAACTGAGGGCAATTGACAGTGCCACGGAAGTTATTCAGAGCTCCAAGCACTTGAGAAGAGTGTTTGATATTATTTTGGCCGTGGGTAACTATATGAATGACGTATCCAAGCAGGCCCAAGGTTTCAAATTGAGCACTTTACAACGGTTGACATTTATGAAGAATGACAAGAACAACATTACCTTTTTGCACTACGTTGAAAAGATAATTAGAAAGGCTTACCCAGGTGATGAGAAGTTTGTTGATGAGTTGGAACAGGCTCAAGGCGTTGCCAAGGTCTCTGTGGAGCAACTCGCAACTGATTCAAGAGATTTTGCTCAATCAGTCAAGAATGTTGAATCTTCTCTGCTAATGGGTAACTTGAGTGACTCTTCCATTTTCCATCCTCGTGACAAGGTGCTTTCCAAAGTACTCCCAGTGTTGCCACATGCCAAGAAGAAAGCAGACTTGTTGATGGACCAGATGAAGATTACCATGTCTGAGTTTGAATCCCTGTTAAAGTACTTTGGAGAGGATCCAAACGATGTGTTTGCCAAGAATTCCTTCTTCAAGAAGTTTGTTGACTTTGCCAATGACTACAAGAAGGCCAGACGTGAGAATCTCCAAAGAGAGGAGGAAGAGAGAATCTACGAGCAGAGAAAGAGAATGCTGGAGAATCCAAAGGGTAAGGCTGCGGGTTCCTCGACTGCTGAGACGTCCAAGCCGGTTGACTCTAACGTTATGGATGCCCTTTTGGAGAAGCTTAAGGCAGCTGGACCTGCCAAAGGCAATGCATACTCAGCTAGAAAGAGGGCACTCGCCCGCAAGAATCAATTGACGAGACTAGTGAATGATGAGGAAGGGGAAGATTGTGAGAATGATGATGAGGATGAAGAGCTGTTTGTTGATGACTCGCCAAGCAAGGTCAAAGAGAACACACAGCTGCCTGCTGCGGAAGACGGCGAGAATGGCGAGAATGGCAACGACGTTGGTCTACGTGCAAGAAGCTTACTGCAAGAGTTGCGTGGCGGGTCTGTTGCCAGTCAGAACAATGCAGAGACTGGTGGCTTGAGCAGGGCCCAGCAGTTGAGACAAGAGCAAAGACTGAAGCGCAAGCAGTCGCAAGTTGAAGGAACATCGCTAAGTACGTTCGAGGGACTAAGGGATGCGGAGTCCTGGAAGGAGAATGAAGAATGATGTCGCATTTTAATCACTTTATGTGAAGAGACTTTAATGAATCTTGTAACAGTATTATTTTTGGCGTGATGTAGTTGATGCTGTGGCTAAATCAGGGAATTTTCGCGCCGATCATTTCAGTGTGAGAGTAACTGATGAGATATGCCCAAGAAGATAAACTCCAGTGGCAGCAAATGGACACGCTCACACAAGTGAAGGAGAACCTTCTTTATTACAACCTTTGGACTGAGGTTAATGAGATTCGCCTGCCCTCGGCGACGCTTCTCAGAGGCATACCCAAGGAACCACTCCTCACTGACGAGACAGCCGACAAGACGGGCGGAGCTGACCTAGGCGAGACAGGCCGTTATCCCATTGACGGAAGTGAGATCGTTCTCCCTTGGAGGCTCCAGGACAAGCTGACGCCCAAGGCGCTGTCCACATTGTTCAAAGAACTCGAAGAGACTGAGGGCAGACCCAAACGCTTAGTGATGGGTATTGTCAACGGGGACGGGACCGTGGTGTTTTACTTTGTGCATGATGGCGTTTACAAGCCTAAAAAGAACTAGAAGGTTCAAGCTTTGGCCTGGCATCTACAATGAATCCAATATTATATACCATTAAAAACATAAAACAAAACCAAAACAACTATAGAATTCTTTTATCCAATCCATCTCCAGATCTTCTCGGCAAAGTTCTTTGGAGGCTCCTCGTCCTCCCAAACCATGGCCTCAATTTCTCTTCTATCCGTGTCAATGTCACACTCCTGGATAGGAATCCAGATCTTGAGGCCATCCTTGAACCATAGGAACTGGAACACCAGCCAGCACACGGCAAAAAGGATGACAGAAATGTACCCGGTAAAGAACAGAGTGACATCAAACTTCTCGACAAAGGCCTCGTAGCCCTGGACCAGAATCACGACAAACATGAGCACGGCTCCGTAGTAGGCCAAACCTGGCATCAACCATGCCTTGAATGGGAGCTCGTCACGGGACATGCCACGGTATTTCAGCACATTCATGAAACGAATGTGGGAGAGAGAGATAAAGAGCCAGGCAAACATACCAGCGACTGCCGTAATGTTGAGGAACCAGTTGAAAACGGTGGTGGCGCCTGATGAGACAGCCATAAAGGCCAACAGGCCGATGGAGGCACTGAAAGCGACGGCAAAGTATGGGACACCGCCTTTGCTTGTCAGCGCAAAGAAGGGGAAGCAGAGCTTGTTCTTGGCCAAAGAGTACAGGATTCTCGAGGCGTAGTAAACGTTGGAGTTACCAGCAGAAATGATTGTGACAAGGATGATGGCGTTGAAGATGGATGGTAGAATTGGCGTCCCTGAGTTTTGAATGGCAATGATGAATGGGGAAGACGCAGTGTATGATTCGTCAGAGTTCAACTTTGGGTCATTGTAAGGCACCAGCAGACCAACAAACAAGAGGGACAAAATGTAAAAGAATAGGATTCTGAGGAACACAGTCTTGATGGCCTTTGGCACAGCCTTTCGTGGATTGCGGGACTCACCGGCAGAGACACCAGTCAGTTCAGTGCCTTGGTAAGTGAATGCGGCGTTGATTAACGACGTGACCCAACCGAGGAATCTTCCTTTCGCCGTGCCTTCAAAGACATAACCGGGACCCCAAGGACCTGGGTTTCTCCAGTATCTGAACCCAACTGGACCAGTGACACCGGCACCGCAAACCATGATAAATGCATAGAGGATAAAACCAATGATGGCAAGGACTTTCATCGCAGCGACCCAGAACTCAATCTCACCATAAAACTTGACAGGAAACATGTTGGACAGCGTGAGGATGACCCAAAAGATTCCAATCCATGCGGCCAAGGGCACAGCATCGGTCCAGTACTGGATAATCTGACCAACGACGGACAACTCCAGGGCAAAAGTCATGACCCAGGAGAACCAGTACAGGTAACCAACAGCGGCACCAAAGGCAGGAGAAATGAGCCTTGTTGTAAAGACAGTGAATGAAGAAGTAACTGGAATGAAAGTGGCCATCTCACCGAGGGACTGCGTGACGGAGAAAGCCAGTGTGCCCATAAACAGGTAGGCGATGAGCGCATTAACTGGGCCGGCAGCCTTCAACGGCGTACCAATACCAATGAACAAGCCGGTACCAATGGTGCCTCCGAGGGCCAACATCGTAATGTGACGCTGCTTGAGTCCACGCTTGACTTCTGTGGTGTCCTGGGTCTCACCCTCCTTGTTCGATGAGCGCACAGACTCGAGGTCGAGGTGGTGAAGCTCATGGCTGTTGCTCCTAGACAGCGACGAGCCGGATATGTCCTTGAGCTTAATGGACATTCTAGAGGAGATTAATGTAGGAGGGGAGGAAAGAAGGAGGGGAGTGCACTATGTGCTTGCGAGGTCTTGTGACTGTCTTTTTTGGTGAGAGGTGCAGTGATACTTATACAATACTTGCGTGAAAAAAAAAACTTCCATCTGAGAAGGGAAAGCGTGAGAGAGAAAGGGCATGCAGGCAGAGACCAGTGACCACATATGAGATAGTCTACTCATCATATCCAGATAAGAGGGGAAGGGATTGTCGCTGGCATTCCCGCGGACATGGCGCACACGCATGAGCCAGTTTGACACATTCTGTGTGTACTGATACCCCCTTCGCCGGGAAAGCTGGGACAATCTCTTTGTATCGTTAAGTACTGGTGTCAGAGAGCCAAGTACAGTTAAGTGATGCGAACAGCGAGAGTTCCGCGAATGGAGGCACCATGATGCCGTGCCAGGCGTCTCGCGCGACGAACGGCACAAGACAGGAAGCCACCTGGGAACATTGGCCAATGGCCACGAAGATCGGATACTCCCCTTGATAAGCAGGCCTACACCGCGGTCCACCCTTTTAATCCTTTGTCGACTACTCGCTCGCTATCAATTCGCATCCTTCGACTGAGAATTTCAGGGGCTTCTTTGCGGAAAACGGTTTTCTTTTTGACACATAAAAAAGAAACGCGGACTTTAAAAGGAGCACCTTCTGCTGCCGGGAAGTTTGCCTGTGTGCGACCAATGGGACAAGCTTTTCTTGTTTGTCTTATACCTCGCTGCCAGCATTTTCTCATCCGTTTAGCCTGGATTGGTCGTCTTGAACAAGTTTTCCTGACTTTCGAGCAAAGTGAACGAACGGCACCGGCGTGAGCCTAATTTGGAGCGGCTTTTTCTTTTTGCTTTATGGCCCGACACACTAGCCGACACCAGCCAAAAAATGGGAAAGCCCATACCAGAGACAATTCCAGCGGCAAAGCCGACACACAAACCAGTTCTTGGCATCGACATACAAACACTGCGATCCTGTAATCCTGCTCTCTTACTACACCTTATACCTCGCTCATCTCTTTTTTAAAGTTCACCCCTGCGTATTTTTTCCGAGGGTCCTCTATTTTTTTCCGTTTTTTTTTCTCCCGCTTTTTTCCAATTCAGTCGTTTCTTTTTCTTTTTGGGTTACCACCTGCAGGAAACTCAATCGAGCTCTTCTCAAAGAACAAAATTGTTTTGATCATTTCAGACCCGCTACTGGCCACTAGCACTTATATCTCTGCTTGACTCCGCCATGGCCTCCTCATCAAAGGCCTCCAAGGACTACGAGCTCTCCGAGCTCACGCACCGCATCTCCCGCAACGCCTCTTACCAGCCGGATCTCGATGTCAACGACCTGACTGAAGGCCAGGTTGAGGACACCAAGGTCAAAAGAGCTCTAAAGCCCCGTCATGTCTCCATGATTGCCCTCGGGGGCACCATCGGTACGGGTCTCTTCATTGGTATCGCAACACCACTGTCACTCGCTGGCCCTGTCAATGCGCTCATTGCCTACATCTTTATGGGATCCATCGTCTACCTCGTGACGCAGTCCCTTGGTGAGATGGCCACTTTCATCCCTGTTGCCTCCTCGTTCACCGTCTTCAACGCCCGTTTCCTCTCCAAGCCCCTTGGAGTCACCCAGGGATATCTATACTGGTACAACTGGGCTGTCACTTTTGCCGTTGAGTTGTCTGTCATTGGCCAAATCATCCAGTTCTGGACCGATGCGGTGCCCTTGGCCGCTTGGATCTCCATCTGGTGGGTCATTATCACCGCGCTCAACTTCTTCCCTGTCAAGTTGTACGGTGAGATTGAATTTTGGGTCGCCGCTGTCAAGGTGATTGCCATTGTCGGCTTTATCCTTTACTCCTTGGTTATTGTCTGTGGTGGTTCTGACGAAGGCCCAATCGGTTTCAGATACTGGAGGAACCCAGGCCCTTGGGGCCCAGGCTACCAGTACGAAGGTACCGCTAAGGGCAAGTTCCTCGGCTGGGTCTCGTCGTTGATCAATGCCGCATTCACTTACCAAGGCACTGAACTTGTCGGTGTCTCTGCCGGCGAGTCCCGCAATCCAAGAAAGACCGTTCCTCGTGCCATCAACAAGGTCTTTTTCCGTATCTTCTTCTTCTATATCCTCTCCCTGTTCTTCATTGGCCTGTTGGTGCCTTACAATGACAAGCGCCTCACCAACGCTGTCAACTTTAGTTCGACCTCTCCATTCGTCATTGCCATGCAGAACGCCAATACCCCGGTTCTACCACACATCTTCAACGCTGTCATCTTGCTAACAATCATCTCCGCTGCAAACTCTAACGTTTACGTTGGCTCGAGAATCTTGTACGGCCTGGCGTCAGACGGCAACGCCCCTCGCATCTTCAGACGTGTCTCCAAACAAGGTGTGCCAATCTGGGGTGTCATTGCCACATCGATCTTTGGCTCCCTCGCATATCTAACCACCGCCTCCAACGCTGCCAAGGGCTTTGACTGGTTGGTCAACATCTCCACTGTTGCTGGTCTCCTCGCCTGGTTGTTCATCTCCATCTGCCACATCAGATTCATGGACTGTCTCAAGTACAGAGGCATCGAGAGATCCACTTTGCCATTCACGGCCAAGTTTATGCCATACGGTGCCTGGTACTCTGCCTTCTTCATCACTTTGATCATCTTCTTCCAAGGTTACGCCGTCTTCTTCGATTTTTCAGCGTCAGACTTCTTCACCGCCTACATCTCTGTTTTTCTCATGTTTGCTATGTGGATTGCCACTCAGCTCTGGTACAGAGGTCCATTGTTCAAGCCTGTCCAGGACATTGACATCGACACTGACAGAAGAGAGATTGATGCCATTGTCTGGGAGGACGATGAGCCAAAGAACCTCTGGGAAAAATTCTGGGCCGCTGTCGCTTAAAAGGAGGCACACCCGCTCGTATACTAGATTGATGATAATGAATAATAATAGCATAGAATAGAAAGGTAGCGAACGTTTGAAAAAAAAGAGGATAAAATGTGTCACAATTATAGCACCAAAAACGAGAAAAGAGTGATGGCAAAAAATAGGTCTTACCCGGATTCGAACCGGGGTTGTCCGGATCAAAACCGAAAGTGATAACCACTACACTATAAAACCATTATTGGTGGTGTGAAATATGTTTTCGTTTTCGTTCCAACCGACGATTATTGGTGTATTGACTCGCCCTTTGATTACAGTCTATGATGAGACTCAGAATTCGAATCGTACTATTAAACTGACTATACATATGTGAGGGAAAAGCCCTATTTAAATGTCTCTCTGAGATCGGTTAGACACTTTTGTTAGGGGTTCACTTCTCGAGTCCCGAGACTCTAGCGGAGTCAGAACTCGGCGTCCCAGTCCTTTCACATAGTCCTGTGGACCCGCGATTAACCCATCTGCCTTAAGCCAGATTACTGGAGTCTGCGTCGGGGGTCACTATATTGGGGAAATGAGAATGCGATCAGTTGAAGGACCAGTCGATCGACCTGTTGCCCGGTCATGGAATGGTGCCAGGTCGAGATAGCTTCCGGTTGAAGCATTATGAGTTTAGAAATTTTTAGGAGGAGGTTTTAGATAGCGTAAGGAGACCATAGTGAAAAATACACAAGGAGTTCCGAGAGAACCTTCACATCATCACAGAACAACGCAAAGGTCAAAGCTGAGTATTGGGAATACTAGCCAACTCAAATCTGACCTTTTACAATAATGGAAAGTTCTCTTCTTTAGTATGTTAACCCAATAGTTTTATACGTTCTGATTTCATCGATATTCTGAATTCATACTCCACGTATTGACATCATGAGCCTTTTTTTTTCTACTCTCTTTCCATGTTTAAAGTCTTTTGGAACAATTTTGGTCCAGAGCTGGTTTTAGTCTTCAGTCGGCCTGGAATTTGAATTATTCTCAGTTCCTTTGAAAATCAAAGGTTAAAACTTCAAGACTCAGGCCGTTGGGGAATCACTTGATCTACTCTCTCCTTTTCAGTCCTAGATCGTCTGTTTAACGACTCTTTTAAGAAACTTCTTTCTATTATTTCCTCGCCGATCTGAAACATTTTCAAAACACAACTGCAACTTTGGCACTAAAATGTTCAAGATGAAACAGACAGTCACAACAGAGTATAAATCTCTGGAAGTATCCCCCATCTGCGGGTATCCAAAGATGAACCCCACGCCAATTCGACTCCTGAAATGACCACCACAGTGCCAGTGACTATCCCGACCACCGTTACGGCTGTTATCGATGTCACTGAGACGGCCATTGTCCAGGGCATCAAGCAGTTGCAGCTCGAAGTCATTGACACTTTGCCTTCCTCATCTTTGTACACTACAACGTTGGCCCCATTCATCGCTTCGGCTCCAGTCCAGGGCGTTGGTATCACCCTTGTCAACAAGGACACAACTCCATCAACGATATCCACATTCACCACAGTCATCACCACGGCAAGCACATTAGCCAATGAGCGTGTTCCAGTATCTCGTCCTGTGTCTGTATCTGCATCTGCATCTTTCACTGCTGGATCATCGCCCTTTTCCTTTCTGTCTCAATCATCAACGAGTGCTCCAGCAGCGTCACCGGGTGTGGTCTCCACGGGCTCCCGTGGCAACAACAGTCCATTGTTTGGCAAGCACACATCGACAGAAAGTGATACCAACATTGGTCTCGTCATTGGCATACCCATCGCCGTCATCGGCTCCACTCTGATCATCTTTGGCATGTGGTTCTACATCAGACAGAGGCGTCTTAAGTCCCAGAGGGCAGATGAGAAGCTCAAGAACTACTACGATGAGAAGTACAGCTACAAGATCAGCCCGTTGAACGATGACCAATCCAATTACCTCAGACACAACTACCGTATGAAGGAGTCAAAGGCCCCAAAATCGCCACTGACAGAGTCGGATTACTGTCCTCCAGTATTGGGTATCAACAACAACAACAACAATTTCTCCCAGTACAGCCTCAAGGAGCCGCAAACTGTACCAACTTCGAACTGGAATCTCAACACACCATTGAGCAGATGGTTTGCCAAACACTCGCAGGTCTCCAGTGGTGGTAATTCCAGCAGTGCTTCCTTGTCTACCGGACCTAGCTCGCCCATGATAGCGCTCAAAGAGTTCAAACTCAGCAAGATCCGTGCTAAAAACACCAAGTCGGTCCTTGTGAACGAGAAATCGCCTATCTTGCCTAAGTTCCCAGAGACCGCGTACCATCCTTCCAGGCTCCACACAAACTTCTACAACGAGGACGTGTCACTTGATGACTCTATCTCCTCTCAGGTTATCAGGAACGATTTCACCCATTTAGAACAGAACGTTCCCAAGATCAACCCCATCCCAGAGAGCAAGATCAAGCGCAAACCCCTTCCCGTCAAGCCGAAGTCCATCTTTACTTCGGTTTCGTCCGCTGCGACGCTGGAAGGACTCGAGCAAAGAGTCTATGAGCGCATGATCCCAACGACACCGCAAGTCAGCAAGAACTTCAACGACCACAGCATATACGCTGTGATGATTGCCTATTCCAAGAACCTCGCTGATGAGTTGAACGTTGATAAAGGTGAGTTTGTCAAGATCTTAGCCCGACACACTGATGGTTGGTGTTTGGTTGAGAAGTGTGATGTGTCTGGTAAGGTTCTCGCTGAGCCTGGCAAATACATCAACGACGATCGCGGTGTTATTCCAGAGATGTGCCTGAAGAAAATGAGGAGATACTAAGATTTTAAATGTCTTTATGAACTGCTGCTCCATATTTATAGTGTAGTTTCCTTTCATTACTTGATCTCTACCGTTTGTTCAAGAGACTTTTTTCGGTCTATTGGACTAGTACAACGTTGAGATCGAAAGAATAGTGCCAACCAGTATTAACGCATCGAGTAGTACTACTCTCTGAAATATAAGGGCTAGGGACGTACATGATCAAATATCAATTCAATCTCTATTTTGTGATCAGAGTATACAAGAGGACGCAATGGGTCCTTATTTGGCTATAAACAAACGTTCTGGTTTCATGAAGAAAAAAACGGACAACTCCAAAAAAGCAATCAACAAAAAAAAACACAAACATAAACAGAAGAACATGATCATATCGAATCAACAGTTGAGAATCACTCATTCATATCAGGGCATAAGCAAAAACAATCAAAAGGCAAAACAGAATGCAAAACCCAGGTGAGGAACAAAAGGCATAGCATAAAAACTCAAATAAAAAATACAGACACAGGTGGAGGGTGAAAAAAAAAAAACAAGTGGCAGAACTCATAAAGAAGGTCATGGTGATTAGTTGAACATGTATCCGTTTGCAGCGGAGTCAATGGTATCCAATCTACCGTCTTTTGCAGCAAGGTACAATTGGTTCAATCTGGACTGATCAACACCTTCAGACTGCTCGACAGGAAATTTGGACTGGTTGAGCACCTGCTCGGCACCGTAGACGCCATGGTTGGCATTCACAACAGAGTACTGGTTATAATTGACCAATTGATCATCGCCAGCAGCCGGTGGGAACTTGTTCGGGTATCCATAAAGCGTTGGCAAGGCCAATTGTTGCTTGTAGGCATTGTTTGGGCTGGCGTTGGATCTACCCCAGCTCAATCTTATACGGGAGTTGGCCATTGGATAACCCTGCATCTTCAAGATGGCCATTTCAGCGGACTGTCTCGTAACATATTGGACGAAACCACAACCTTTGCCCAGTGGGATCTTGACGTAGGTGATGTCGCCGAATGGTTGGAAGTACAAACGCAGTTCGTCCTCAGTGACAAGAGAGGACAACCCCCCGATGAACACGGTAGTATTATTTGGATCGGTGTACTGGGTCAACTGTGGTTGCGCCTGTGGGTCGAAGGCATTCAATGGCAGTTGTTGTACTGGCAGTTGTTGTTGGTGTTGTTGTTGTTGTTGTTGCTGTTGACCGTTGAATGCGCCCGGTTGGGACAGCTGTTGCTGGAATGCGGGACGCTGCATTTGACCAAATTGACCTTGCAATGGCTGTCTAGTTCTTGGCGCAGCGGTCGAGACTCTGATTGGTCTTCCATTCAGGATGGATCCTTGCATTTCAACGAGGGATCTCTGCTGTTCCGACTCATCGAGGAATCTGACAAAACCGTAGCCCTTGGACTGGTTGGTGGCCCTGTCAACCATGATCTTAGTTCCAGAGACAGAGGAGTACTTTGTGGCAAAGAACTCAAACAGGATTGGCTCGACAACATCCGGGGCCAAGTCGCCGATGAAGATGGAGTATTCCTGTTGGTGCTGTTGGTGCTGTTGCTGAGAGCCACCATTGCCAGATTGATGGCCTTGCTGGCCCCCGTTGGCCCAGTTGAGGCGTAAAAATCTGCTCGAGTTGGGGACCTTGACTCCGTTGTTACTGAGAGCTTGCGAGGCCTCATCCAAGGTTGGGAACTCCACAAAGCAGTAGCCAGCATTGGCAGCCTGGCCGCGTGGATCCCTAATCAGTCTGACAGTGACCCGAGGGAAGCCCAGGGATGTCCACAGCGATTTCAATGTGGCCTCATCCCAGCTCTGATCCAGCTCGCCTTGGTAAAGTTGCGCTTGGGACCGTTGTTGTGGAATGGTGTCGTTAAAGGACATTATATGAACAGGGGAGAGGGAAACAAACTAAAAACAAAAACAGGAAAAAACAGAAAACAAAACAAGTGAAGCAGCAGTTAACGTGGGTGTTAGCTGTGGGACTAATGGAAGGCACTGTAGCAGCGTATAACGGTGGCGTTGCGGGCGAGACGGGTTCACGAATAGATGACAATGACAACACGAAAGAATTTTTCGAATTTGCCGTGTGGCGACCCCTAAAACTGTAAACTGTAGAATGCCTCGTTACAGCGGAGATGATCCCAAGACTTTGTGGGCTTCATAACCACATCCCTTTCCATTTGCGGAAGTCTTCCTGATCGGGAATTAACACGATTCGGGGTTGTTTTTTTTGCCCGCTCTTTTGGAAATGGGCTTGGTGCCACAAACAAAGAAAACAACAGCTGCCGTCTGCCCTTAAGGATACCAACCTCCTTGGAGCAGCCCCCCAGTTTGCATCCTATGTCTGTCATGTCTGCGAGCACGTCAACCGTGAGCCAGATTTACAAGCGTACCGAGGTGATCGGGCGGGGCAAGTTTGGCATTGTCTACAAGGGCATCCACAGAACAACCAAACAGGTTTACGCCATCAAAGTCTTGAACCTGGACACTTCCGAGGACGATGTAAAGGACGTACAACAGGAGATCCAGTTCCTATCCCGTTTAAAGCACGTGCCCAACGTGACACACTACTACGGCTCGTATCTCAGCGGCACCAAGCTCTGGATCATTATGGACTACTGTGCAGGGGGCTCTTTAAGAACTCTGTTGAGACCGGGGAAACTCGAGGAGAAGTACATTGGTGTCGTGGTCAGGGAATTACTGGTCGCCTTGCAGTATATCCATAAGCAGAATGTCATCCACAGAGACATCAAGGCCGCCAACGTGCTCATCACCAACGATGGCAAGGTCCAACTCTGCGATTTCGGTGTCGCAGCACAGCTGACGGCAACCCATGTCAGAAGAAACACAATGGCTGGTACGCCCTACTGGATGGCGCCCGAGGTGATCATGGAAGGTGCCTCTTACGACGTCAAGGTCGATATCTGGTCCTTGGGAATCACGATTTATGAGATTGCGACGGGGAACCCACCTTACTGCGACAAGGAGGCTTTGAGGGCCATGCAGTTGATCACTAAGTCCAAGCCACCACGTTTGGATGGACAGCAGTACTCCTCACTGTTGAAAGAGATCATTGCATTGTGTTTGGATGAGAATCCACAAGAGAGACTCAGTGCAGAGGAACTGCTGAAGTCGAGGTTTATCAAGTTCCACAAGAGTTCAACAACATCGCTGTTGAAGGAGCTGATCTCCAGATACCTGTTGTGGAGAGAGAAGAAATCTACCAGGGAAAGTATGCTGATGAGTGTCGAGGATGACATTGAAGAACAGGAGATCGAAGTCAAATGGGACTTTGACTCCTTGAGTTCAAATGAGTACATCTTGGAAAACGATATCAACATTGCAAATATCCATCTTGAGGATGACAACAATATTGACTCCTCCGAATACGACGATGGTATCGACCAATTCATGACTGGCTACAGGGGGTTCGACACGAACGCTGCTGGAGGCACCATCAATTATACTGCCAACGGTCAAATGAATAACACATCTAACGTCACATTCAAAAACCAGACAGTCACAAATATAGGCTCAACCATCCGCAATGAAGGCACAATGAATAGAAAAGAAGCCCCAAAATCCTTACTTCAACTATTTGAAAATCCAATGGAGGAGGAAGATGACGAGTCTCACAAGACTGGTGCACTATCCCCAGCAGAAAAGATCCTCCAATCACAGTACGAAATTCCAAAGATTAAATCCGCTGTTGCGCTACACAGCATTAATGGGGGCACTGGCGTCGCCACACCTCGCGTTGCAACACCAATCAGAGAGATTGAGATTCCAAACTTTGACGAGATTCCAAGTGTGACAAAACATCCTGAGCCAGAAGCGGTTGTCAGACCTCGGGCTGCCACCACGACACAGTCTGCACCGGTCATTGAAACAACCCCATCTTCGAAGAAATCCTTGGATCCAACTCTGCAGAGAAGACCAACAATTTCCACCGGATCTCACGGGACAATCGCAACAGCACTCTCTGCATCAACAACAGCATTAGCAGCAGCAGCAGCAGCGTCAACACAACCCCATACACCTGCTTCTTCGATCTCACTTCCACCATCGGCACCTGCACCTTCACTACCCACAGGGATAACGCCAAACCCACCAAGCATTGCAAGAATCACCCCATCTCCAAAGAAGGAATCTAGCGTTCAGTCATCATCACCATCGAAATTGACAGTTGTGACTTCATCGCCAGGAAAAGGATCCAACAATGTCTCTATGAAAGCCATTCAGACCCCAAACAATATATCTCCCTTGCTGCAACCCCTCAACGGCAGTGCCCAATCTACCCCAATCCAAACAGCAAATGGAGCAACTCCTGCGACATCAACTGGTCCTGCCCCAACAGTTAAGAGAAATCATCAAAATCTCCGGCTGCAGATGCCAACCCCTACAACCACATTCCCCAAACTTCTGCACACCACATCAAACGCTGAATCGGGCGCCGTTATTAGCGAGTCAGATGAGAATGTGAACCAGTTTGGCGTCAATGTTTCCAGCATACCAATGGCGATGACCCCTCTCACAGAGAAGCCGCTTGCATCGGCAATGTCATCTGCTAATACTTCCACCAACGCAATCTCACAGCCATCTTCGAAGAGGAAACCTACTATTACCGGCTCACTGCCTCTCGATATTCAACAACTCCAACAGCAGCACCATGCGCAGCAAAGTACACCGACCCCACCGCAACAGTTCCCATTCCTTCAGACCAGAGAGGCTTCCTCGTTGTCGTCTACTTCTTCACATGACGGCATCACTGCAGGTGCCAATTCTGACAACAGTTTAAAATTTTATACAATGCCAATATCCATAGACACCAGTTTGTTCATTGACACGGAGAACGTCAAAGAGGAACTGCTCCAGGAAATTGGTGGGCTTTTGAGCAGCATGTCCCGCCTTTTGGGTGGACTCGAAGAGAAGCTGGCTGAGCGGACTTAATATAGAATCACTACTTGCACAGTTTTTATGCACGATGTTACGAGTTTCAATTCCTTCTGAATTACTTCTATGAGCTACTGTAGCATCACTCCTTTTTCTCAACCTCCTCGTTCGCATCGCCTTCGTCTCCGTTAGTTACAGATTCAATAGCTTCTTGGAATTCCTCCTCTTCCTCCTCCCCCTCTGCATCATCATCGTCAATTAAGTCTTGCAATGGGTTTACGTAGCTGTCGTTGGAATCTTTCTCATCCGTGTCTTGTTCTTGCTTCTTGTCATCTCCCAGCGTTTCTTCATTGTCACTGACAGGCTCAGGCTTGGTCAGCTCGTCGACAATGTCCTTAGAGGAACCATCATAACGCTGCTCAGCAGCAATGTGGTCAATCGTGGCAGCAGCAGCAGCACCATTGGTGACAGCAACATCTTCTGTCAGGTGGTCAACTTTCACCTCAGATCTCAATGGTGTGCCCCTTCTCTCAACTTCGGTACTATTGCCCAGTCGTGGAGTGGAGATTTTTGAGGAGTTCTTGTCCACGAGTTTCTGGTCAGTGTTTGGTGTGATGTGTGTGGTGAAGACACTTGACTCCAGATCCCAACTGCCAATCTTGGACCAAAACAATTTCGATCTCAATCGGGAGAGCTCAACCCAGGACTTTCTAATAGTTTCCTCGACATCCAGCTTCCATGCATCGGTCTTCAATGATCTCAAGAAGGCAAACAGTTCAGAGGTGCTTCTCATTCTGAACAAACAGTAGGAGCACAATGGGTACTGTGTTGCAGCGGCGGATGTGGCGCTGAGATTCGTCGTTGACGAGGAGTCGTTCTTTGGATGCACCTTCATAACGTAGAGTCTGGAGTGCTCCAAGATATCGTTGCGTTCCTCGCCACACAGGGCACATGGCTCCTCGATGGCCACTGGCGGGGAGTCTGAAGGGTATGAGTACAAGTTGGACTTGACATCAGACTCAGCAGATCGGTTATGTTGCGAGTTCAATCTGTACGTCTCATTGATGCCCGAGATGGGTTCAATCGCGACCCGGCCGTCCATTATCGATGTCATGAGAGATCTCTTTGTTAGCCAGCTGACACCCGGGGCACTGTCAATTTTTAAGGCAGGTTCAACGTCCTCCACAATCAGCCTCTTCAAGAACTTTGTGTCTGTGTGTCTGATAGACTCTGAAGATGGCAGAGCTCTTGTGAAACGCCTGTACTCGCTGTAATGTTCTAGGTCGAACCGCAGGGAATCTGTCGCTGGTGAATAGATGATGGCTTGCTGTGGGAGAGGTGTATCCTGTGGTAGGGACGGGCTGGAGGGCATCCTGCTGGGTTGCTTGCGTCTCGAGTCGTCAATGGAGTTTTTTCTGGAGAGAAGAAGGGACTCCTCGTCACGTTCGTGCATCGTGTCCTTCAACTGTCTCAGCTGGTTCTGAAGGTCCTCCAAGATGGCATCCTTCTCTCTCAATTGCGCAACGAGGTTGTCGTTTCTCCTGCTGATGACTGAGGTCTCCCTTCTCGCGGTGCTGACCATCGTATTGGCCTCTTCAAACAACGACTCACTAAGCTCACCAACTTCTGCTTGCAATTTGGACACTTCCTCGGCAGCATCCTCCTTCTCTTTCGTGGTCTGTTGCAATTTGCGGCCCATTTCGTTGTTGTAGGTAAGGATCTCTTGATACTGCGCCTGCAGGCTCTGGTAGCTGGTACGCAATTCGTCCGTGTCCTTGGCCTGGATCCTGAGCTGGTCGTTCTCTCGCTTGACTTGGACGAGCTGCTCCTCCAATTTGGACTGCTTCTCAATGGACTCAATCAGCTGTGTCGACAGAGACGACACCTGCATAGAGACACGCTTGTTCTCGTCTTCTGGTGACATTCTGAAAATGACTCAAACGGCTTCGTGGGTGTTGCTTTGCAATCTTTCGTTGGATATTTTATCGGGGGGTTCCAAACAAAACAGCCTTGTGGTAGGCACCGAAACCTCGGAATTGGGAGTTTCAGATTCCCGGAACTCTTTCTTTTTTTCTGTCTAAGTCGTTACCCCCTTTTTTCTGATGTATACCTGTATTACGGCCCGATGCTACTTACTCGTCTTTCTTAGACTTCTTAGACTTCTTGCTCTTCTTCTCCTCGACGTCATCATCTCTAGATCTTTTCTTTTCCTTCTTCTCCTTTTTCTCCTTCTTCTCCTTCTTCTCCTTCTTCTCCTTCTTCTCCTTCTCTTTAGACTCATACTTTTCCTCCTCTGGGGCGATATACGCAGCAGCCCTCTCCTCATCCTTTTTCAGCTTGGCATCGGCCTGCTTCTCCTGCTTCTCCTTGAGTTCGCTTCTCTTCTTGTCTCTCTTGTTCAAGAAATACTCACCAGACTCAATCTGCAAATCAACCTTTCTAGGCAATTGGGCTGGTGGGAATGGAGTGTAAACCTTCTTCTCCTTCTTCTTATTGAGCTCATCCTTGACTTGCTTAGGTTTCTTTCTGGCAACGTTTCTCTTCTTGAACTGAGGCAGGAATCTCGACCAGTCCTCCTCCGCCAGCTCTGGCTTCTTCGCCAACTCTCTCTTGATCATTAGCTCCTTGATGTGATACACCGGGTGAATGTTCTTCATGCAATCCTCCACGACTCTTCTGATCTCCTTGAGGCCTTTGTAAGGACCCATGGCTGCAACGGTGTTACCTTGGACAAGAATGTAGCACTTGGTTAACAGTTCAAGGGCCTTCAATGTATTACCGTTAGGACCAACCAATCTCTGTCTTCTCTTGACAAATCTCTCCTTGTTAGTGACAAAGTTACCAATCTTAATGACATCACAGGCAATATCGTCCTGGAGAATTTTGACAGCCTGTGGGAAGGCGACGGATCTGGCGAGCAACTTGATCAAATCCCTGGCTTTTAGCACAACGGCTGGGTCAAACGTCTTTCTGGTGGTCTTGACGGTCATGGAACCTTCAACAAGATCCAGTTTGCATGCGATGTGGTGTTTATCGAGGGCTTTCGTGACGTCTGACCACACCTGTTTGAGGTACACCTCCCTGTACTTTGGGAAGAGTGTCATGAAACTGGACTCCTCGGCAAATGGCTTACCAGACGCGTTGTCTTCAGGCTTGAACTCATCGACTTTCCATTTGTCGATATCTGGGGTATCCCATGGCTTGTCCTTGTTGTGTGTAGAGACCATTTTGAGTGGTTGATTTGATGATATGAACTCTCATCTATACCAGAAAAAAAAAATTCAAAGGCAAAAAAAAAAAAAAAAAAAAAAAAAGACATTAAATCCTAATTTGGAATTATGCCTTTTTAGGAAACGAGATGGCATAAAAAGTTTTTTTTTTTTTTTTCGAGTACTTGGTTCTCTTTAACAAAGACCACAGATCCACCCACGAACCTACGATGCCTCCAAAGAACCCTATCCAAGCCAAGAGAAACAAGCCAGTCAAGGCCTCAAAGAAGTTCAAGATCTCCAAAGGTGCAGCCAAATCGACCAAGATCCTTGTGCAAAAGTTGAACCAACGTGACATGACCGATGTTGTTCAAAGCGCATCAAGTCTGAAATCAGTGGTGAAGGAGTCCCTGTTGGACGCCAAATCTATTAAGAAGGACAAGGCAAAGGATGACCATGCCAAATTCCAAGATAAGAAGACGTCAGAGGAGGCCAACGGAGATTTGATGAAGCAACTCGACCTCGTTGGACTGTGAACAGCTGGCGATAAGATAAGTTCAGAGGTGGGATTATGTCAGTAGGCAATCTCATCAATCTGTCCCTTCTGGAGATAATACTTCGTTGAACTGTGAGAGCAATCCAAAAAAGCTGGGGAGATTTAGAAGGAAGGACTTCAGATCCAAATCGCACGGGGTTTTCTGAACCATCGCTTCTGGGATCCAAGGGAATTGAGCCCTTTGACAGACCCAGGTGAGACATAAATACAGCATTTGAAGCATTTTTTTTCCTCTTTGATACAACTCAGTAGATCCGGCCATTGGGACCGAAATGACTGCCCGTTGCAACAATCCGACCCCATGCTCTTGCATGTCAGAAGTGCTCTTAAAGGGCGCAAACCCCTTTTAGACAAAGGCCGCGCGGACTGCCCGCCAGAATAAGGAAACTTTCGCTACCTTAGTCCGTTTTGGTCGGGGTTTTTTCCAAGTGTTATCGGGTTATCGGTATCCTGATAAGGCTGACATATTCCTGCCGCATTTGATTAGCCGCGACGGAAAAAGTGCAGCTGCGCCCAGAACTCTGTCACTTTTATTGGCAACGTGCGTGACCGTTGGGCTGAAGGGGGAAACTTTCTGGGCAGAAGATCCCTTCGGTGACTGATTGCCATGTGACACATATCTCAGACTCTGATAGGAAAGGACTATTAATTAGACAGTTCTGCGTTCCCACATTCATTCGAGCCAAGAGCCAACAGCCAACAGCCATCAGCCATCAACAAGAGAAAAGCACCCGATAGCCCCAATGTCTTTGTCCACGTCACAGCCCTCCGTCCGGTCGCCCAGCGAGGACAAGAAGATCGGCTTTACTGGCGAGACTTACTCAATCCACTCCGAAGAGAGTGGTATCGTCGAGGACGCAACCGCGACGGACCTCGGTGACGGCTATGACCACGAACTGCGCAAGAACTTCAACATTTGGTCGCTGTTGGGTGTCGGCTTTGGCCTGACAAACTCCTGGTTCGGCATCTCTGCGTCCCTTGTCACTGGTATTTCCTCGGGTGGTCCAATGATGATTGTCTACGGTATCGTTATTGTCGCCTGTATTTCCACTTGCGTTGGCATCTCGCTGTCAGAGCTGATCTCCGCGTTCCCTGAGAACTCTGGTGGCCAGTACTATTGGACGTTCCAATTGGCGCCACCAAAGTACAGACGTTTCTCGGCGTACATGTGTGGCTCAATGGCGTGGTACGGTGCCATCTTCACCTCTGCATCCGTGACAGTGGGTATCGCCTCAGCCGTTGTCGGAATGTACAACATGTCTGTGGGCAAACAGCAGGCACCAAAGACGTGGGAAGTCTTTGTCGCTTTCGAGGTGATTAATGCATTCCTCGCGGTGTTCAACATTTGGGAGAAGCCATTGCCTGCGATCTCGTCTGCTTCGCTTTACACTTCGTTGACCTCGTTCGCTGTCATTACCTTGACTGTGCTCATTTGTGCCAGGGGCCACTACGCGGATGCCAACTTTGTCTTTGTCAAGTTCAACAACGGCACTGGTTGGTCCTCTGCTGGCGTTGCATTCATTGTGGGTCTGATGAACCCAGCGTGGTCCTTCTCATGTCTTGACTGTGCCACACACATGGCTGAGGAGATCCTGCAACCGGAGAGAAAGATCCCCATCTCGATCATGGCCACTGTTGCCATTGGATTTGTCACCTCGTTCATTTACTCCATCGCCATGTTCTTCTCCATAACGGACCTTGATGCCATTCTCAACTCGGTCACTGGCGTGCCAATCCTCGACATTTACTATCAGGCCCTTGGTAGCAAAGCCGGTGCCATCTGCCTTGAAGTGCTGGTAGTTTTGACTGCCATTGGATGCAATATCAGCTCGATGACATGGCAGGCGAGACTGTGCTGGTCTTTTGCCAGGGACAACGGTGTCCCGGGCTCCCGTTACTGGGCCAAGGTCAACGAGCGCACCAAATTGCCTGTCAATGCCCACTTGATGTCAACATTCTGGTGTGCTGTTGTGGGTTGTATTTACATGGGCTCAACGACTGCTTACAACGCCATGGTCACCTGTTGCATCACCTTTTTGTTGTTGTCCTATGCCATTCCAATCGTCTGCTTCTTGATCAAAGGCAGGGACAACATCAAACACGGTCCTTTCTGGCTCGGGAAGATTGGTCTCTTTGCCAACATTGTGACTCTGTGCTGGACCGTCTTTGCTGTGGTGTTCTTCTCTTTGCCAACTTTCATGCCGGTCACTGTCAACACGATGAACTATGCCTCCGCGGTGCTAGTGATTCTCGCCGGCTACACTGTCGTTTACTGGCTGTTTAGGGGAAGACATAAGTTCACACGGGGGAACGAGCAACAAGAAAGTGGCTTGGAGACCATTGACCTGGGCACTCAGCATTACCACAAAGATTAGTTAGACTCATGAATTTGGTTTGGTTTAGGTTTTTTTTTCCCTGGTTGTAGTCAGTTAAGACCGAGTCAACCAATGACAGTGTCCTGGCCTCGAGTTGAGGCCGAGGCCGAGGCCAAAGTGGCCGAGTGTGTGGCCGTACCAGATCTCATTGCTGAAATTCCAGGGGAATTTCGATATGCATAGCGTCCCTTCTCTGATGCCAGAATGTGTCAAAAGCGGCATTTTTGGGCTCAGGGAACCCTGAGACAATACAAACGGGCGTCATTGGTGGCCGTTTCTTCCAAAAACGCAACATTGGCAAAGGTTATCCCATTGTTAAGCCCCATCACTTTTCACATGCTATTTTAACACCTGCTTTTTTCAAAGAAAATTTTTTTTTCTGCTCAGTGACCAATTAAATTGGACAATTACAGATCTCGAAGCTGCAGCAAAAAGAATACTTAAAAGAGTCCTTCTATCTAGGGAAAAAAAAACCAACTGATCTTTGAGCACTCCTTCCCCTTATTCAGTCTGATAATGAGTGCCATCACTGCCGGTTTTGAACAGAGCCACGAGTCCGGGTCTACGCATAAGGTCCACTCCAGTGGCTCAAATACAAGGGACCTCGAGTCCTCTAGCGCTGAGTCGTCGAGTCTAGATGACGGTTACAAGCACGACCTCAGAAAGAACTTCAGTATCTGGTCGCTACTGGGTGTCGGTTTCGGCCTGACAAACTCCTGGTTCGGTATTTCTGCCTCGTTGGTGGCTGGTATCTCGTCTGGTGGTCCAATGTTGATTGTCTACGGTATCATTATCGTTGCGTGCATATCTACCTGCATTGGTATCTCCTTGGCCGAGTTGATCTCCGCGTTCCCTGAGAACTCTGGAGGCCAATACTACTGGACGATCAAGTTGGCCCCAAAGAGATGGAAAAGATTCCTTGCCTACATGTGTGGCTCGCTGGGTTGGTTCGGTGCCATCTTCAGTTCCTCTTCAACCATTTTGGCTGTCGCATCGGGTATCGTTGGTATGTACGTCTTGAACACCGGTGATCCAGAGAGATCCCCAAAGAGATGGGAGACGTTTGTCTGTTTTGAAGTGCTGAATGCCTTCTTGACATTGTTCAACGTGTGGAGCAAGCCTTTGCCATACATCTCGCAATGGGCCCTTTACACCTCGCTGTCCTCTTTTGTCATCATCACCATCACCGTGCTGATCTGCTCCAGAAATCAGTACCAAACGGCACACTTTGTCTTCGTCCAGTTCAACAATGCCACTGGTTGGTCCTCATCGGGTATCGCCTTCATTGTCGGTTTGATCAACCCAGCCTGGTCCTTCTCATGTCTTGACTGTGCCACACACATGGCTGAGGAGATTATGCAACCGGAGAAGTACATTCCAATCTCCATTTTAGCCACTGTCGCCATTGGTTTCGGCACGTCTTTCATCTACGCCATTTCCATGTTCTTCTCCATCAAAAACCTCGATGCCATCCTCGCTTCCAACACTGGTGTGCCAATCCTGGACATATACTACCAGGCACTGGGTAACAAAACTGGTGCCCTGTGTTTGGAAGCTCTTGTCGTGCTAACTTCGTTTGGCTGTACCATTTCTGGCCAGACATGGCAGGCGAGACTATGTTGGTCTTTCTCGAGAGACAACGGTCTTCCAGGCTCCCGTTATTGGTCCCAAGTCAACAGCCGCACCGGTCTGCCAATCAACGCAAACTTCTTCTCCTGTTCCTGCTGTGCTCTCATTGGATGCATCTACATGGGCTCAACGACTGCTTACAATGCCATGGTCACTGGCTGTATCACTTTCCTGCTGTTCTCGTATGCCATTCCAATCGTCTGTCTGTTGATCAAGGGAAGAGACAACATCAAACACGGTCCTTTCTGGATGGGTAAGATTGGTCTATTTGCCAACATTGTGACGTTGTGCTGGACTGTCTTTGCTGCAGTCTTCTTCTCATTCCCATTCACTATGCCAGTCGCTGCAGACACCATGAACTACGCTTCCGTCGTTTTGGTTGCATTTATTGGATATGCCATCTTTTATTGGTTTGTGAGGGGAAAGAGAACGTTTGCTCTGCAGCATCCTGAGCTGAGAGAGGAGTTCGACGAGGAGAAGATTCGTATGGAGCAGTTGCACTTTGTCGAGAAGAAGATGTAAGGCGAAGTTCCTTTTGCATTTGGTTTTTGATATTTGGTTGTTTTGGTTTGGAACGTTATTTCACCACATTAGTTTAGTTAAAGCTGTGTTAAAACTGTTAATTTATTCTTATGGAGATCTTTGTAGCTTGGATGTGTATTACTACCTACTGGGCCGAAAAGGCAGTTAAGTGCCCCTACCGAAATTCCTCCACACGGGTTGGCCAGAGTTGAGAATCCATCAAACTGGGCTCTTTAGAAGGCCGAAAGGTTCATGGATGCACATTCAAAGCTCTCTTACTCTCCAAGTGAGATACGCCCCTTCAGTGAACTATGTTTATGTTTATTCAAGGGAAAGTGTCCTGCGGGGTTTTCCTCAGACTTGTCAGTACAGTGTTTTTTTTTTTTCCAGCATTGAGGATTGAATATATCGTTCCATGTTAGCAACGCCCCCATTGAAAAGAAAACTGACATAACAATGTTCAGACTCGTCAGCACTCGTCTGCTCGCCAGCAGAGCCTCTGTTCCTTTTTCTCCAGTGAATACAATTGCGGCTCGTTCTTTCCACGGCTCCTTCTCAGTTCAAAAGAAGGAGAAAGGCGGCAAGAGTTCCAGGGCCAAAGCTGGAGGAGCCTCTGCCCAAACAGAGGAGGAGCCATTGACCCAGGAGGACCCGAGCATCATTCTCAAAGCACTCGAGGAGCAGTACAAGGACTCGCTCTCCCACTTCAAAGAGAAGGTGGCCGTCACCAAACAGGGCAAGTCCAACCCCCACATCTTTGACGAGCTCAAGGTCACACTGAGCCACCACGAGCAGGTGGACTACCTCTCCGTCGCGCAGACGGCTCTCAAAGGTCGCAACCTGATCATCACGGTCTTTGACCCGAACTACGCCAAGCATGTCATTTCGGCCATCATGCAAATGGGCCAGAACTTGAACCCGGAGCCGGTGCCTAACTTCCCACAGCAATTGAAAGTGGCGTTGCCCCCAGTGACGAGGGAGTCCAAGCTCGAGATCGTGAAGGAGCTCAAGAAGAACATGGAGTCGTTTAAGAACTCGAGTAGTTCGAAGCACAGTTTGGCCTCGAAGCGGGCACACGCTTTGAAAGAGTTAAAGGAGTTCAAGAAGAACGACCAAATCAGGAAGGTGACCCAGGACGTGGAGAAGTTGCACAAGAAGTACACCAACGACCTCCAGGAACTGTTCAAGGCTGCTGAGAAGCAGACCATGGCATAGATTACTACTTTCACATGGTATGAATGAATCTCCAATCACTCTCGAAATGGATGCTTCTTAGTGTATAAATGCAGCATAGAATATGTCTTATCCAACTGTCTTTTATTTTAAGCTTGTCTTCTATAATACATCTCTCGAACAATTTCTGATTGGCAGATGAACCGTTTCATAAGGCACCCCCTCTAGTTTTTCGCGTCTTTTTTTTTTTCAGAACGCGTCTCAAATCAAACCAAAACAAAAGCTCCACCAAAACAAAAGCTCCACCAATACAAAAGCCCAATGGACCTGTTTGACGAGCTTGACAAGACGCCAGTCAAGGCCAAAACTTTCAGAAAAGATATTTCTGTGTTAGTGGAGCCCGCAAATGCGAGCGATGACTCTCAGGACCTCGATCTTGATGAGCTACCCAGTTTCAACTTTAACATGAGCGACAGTATCCTTCACAACAAGACCTCGCCTGTGGGGACATCGCCGCCATCGCATCTCACTGGTCTATCTGCCATTTTAAGTAAAGTCCAGAGACGTTTGGACGGCGAAGAGCAGAAAGAACAAGAAGAAACTGAGGCTGTCACGCAGGAGATCGCAGCTACCCAAATCATCGCAGAGTCTCACACAACCCAAGCCATCGAGACACAGTCACAGATACAGAAAATTGAGTCTCGGTTGTTGGGCCACGGCAATGAGATGACCCTAAAACCCCATATCGAGGCCAGTACTCAAGCCATTGAGACACAGCAGTCCACTGAACAGGAGACCCAGAAAATCATCTCCTCTCAAATGGAGGACACCCAAAGGATCCCATCCCAGTCAGAATCTCACAATGCCCTTTTTGAGGATTCAGACGATGAGCCAACGCAACAAGCCCGCACTGAAGACGAAGTCTCGAAACCACGGAAGGACAACTCCCATTTGTTCGTCGATGAGTCTGAGTCTGACTCTGAGGCTGAAATCGATGTGCCAGTGCAAACTCAAAAGGACTTACCACAACCAACTGCAGTCAATGTCCAGGCACAGAAGGAGGAAAGAGAGAAGCGAATTGCTGCATTGGCTGAGAAGAAGAGAAACGAGCGTTTGTTGAAGGAACAGAACGAGAAGGAGAAGAGCCATAAGGACCTCCAGGCTGCCACCAGTGATGCCGAAGGAGAAGCCGCAGATGTCGCTGCGAATCATTCGGAAGAGGAAGAGATCAAGGAACGGAGAATTGAGATCGAGGCACATACAGTCAAGAGGTTTGACAAGAAGTCTCTGTTTGCCGCATTTGGCATGGCTGAACTGGGCACTGCAAGCTCCCAATCCTCACAATCTGCAGTCAAACAGGAATCATCCACCTCTACGCAGCACAATGTCGTTGCCCTCTCTTCTGACAGCGATGAGTATGGGGATGCTAAAGAGCCCCCTCATGAGACTAGACAAACTGGCCCACCAAAGTTCAACATCTGCGAGCCTGGAGAGACGCCAGAGATGATCATCCTCGAAGACAGTGGTTCTGAAGAAGAACATATTTATCGCCATTCCAAGGCTGCCGACCTCGAGATCAAGGCCAAGTTCTCCAAGAAGCTTGCAGCTAAGGAGAGGCTCAAGAAGAAGTCCGTTGCCACAATGTCCAAGGCTCAATTGTTCCATCAATTACTGACTGCCAACAAGAGACAGATCCAGGAGGAGAGACGTCTCGATCCCAAGTCAGAGCGCATGATGGCTGAGGTTCAGAAAGAGACCCTGGACGTGCAGGCGTTGCTACAGAGACATATTGAACATGATGTCCGTTTGAGAGAGAAGGAGGAGCGTGAATCCAAGAGGGACGAGGGCGGTGAGCTTGATGAGTCCGAGGATGAGGACTTTGAAGGGGACGAAGTCCCTGAAAGTGAAGAAAGCGACTACTCTGGCGATGAGGAGAGTGGTGATGATAACGACGCTGAGGGACAAGTGTCCAAGAAGTCCAGAAGAAACATCTTGAAGGACGATGAAGAAGATGACGAAGAATTGGATGAGGAAAAACATCAACAAGATTCATTCCACTTGTCACAGCTGGGAGAAACCATTCAACTGGGAGCCTTTGGTGGTAATATGAGTCAAAGCTCAAGTAAGAGCGTCTCTTTGACACAACTCTTTGATAAATCCCCGAGAAGACCGATCCCTGTCAAGACTGCCAAGCCAAGTGAATTCTTTGCCAACTTGAGGGAGAAAACCAATGCCATGGATGACATTGAGTTGAATCTTTCTCAAGACGGCTCCCACTTCAACGGCATTCATGACGGTGATATCTCTGCTGCTCAGCCGGATGCAGACCGTCAGGATTTTGACTCTGAAGAAGAAAAAGAGAAAACCTCCAAGCCCAAGAGATTGACCAAGAAGAAGGCCTACTCCAGTGACGAAGAAGATTCTGATGAGGAAGACACCGAGGAGGCCAGACAAGAAAGAGTGCGTCTCGCTGAATTGATGAAGCAGCAGCGTCGGGATGAGCTGAACAAATTCAGGAAGCAGAAGCAGGAGATGAAGGCCAAAGGTCTCGACAAGATGATGGAGGCCGAAGCCGAGGAGTCTGAGGACGAGTGGTTCGGTATCGGCGGTGTGGACGGCGAGCGGTCGGACCAGGAAAACTCTGAGGACGAGGCCATGTTTGATGATGTCTCTAGGGTCAAGGTCAACAAGGCTGCATTGGAGGCCAAGTTGAGAGAGGAAACAGACGCCACTGAAAGGGCCCTCTTGGAGAGAATCTTGAAAGATTTGGAAGATGGAAAGCTTGGCAAGAGAGGCAAGGACTCCGATTTCGACCTTGATATTGACACTGGTGAGGATGAGGTGATGAAGAGCTACCGTATCTACAACCAGATGATGAAGAGACAGCAATACGAGGAGGATGAGGCCCTGAAACAATTGGCCAGGGATAAGAGATCCAAGGCATTCTTCGATTCCATCACCGAGGAGATTCCTGAATTCAGGGATGATGTCCTTGGTGCCTCAGAGTCTGAACAGGAGTCAGAGTCGGACGGCGAGGACAATCCATTTGAAGAAAAGACTATAAAGACCAAAGAGTTCAAGGATCCAAGTACAGTCACGAAGAAGAAGAAGGTCACTGCTGCTTTTGTGCAGAAGGCCCTATCCTTCATTGACAACGGGGACGAGGTTGAGATCACTACAGGAAGACGGTACAGTGCCGGCGAGGATGACTTTGGTGTCGATCTCCATGCGTTGAAACAGAATTCAATTGTCAAGATGGCTGACAAAACTCCTGTCAGAAAGAACAAGTCCACAATAGATCTCACTGGGGACTCTGAATTTTCACCAACCCAGTTGTTCAAGGTGCCGTCACTGATGTCAAGAGGGTCCTTTCAAAGCCTTGAGAAGGAATCGCTCAACGAAGTGACCGTCTCAACGACGATAAGGACAACTTCTTCATCAAAGGCTTCCATCATGTCTTTTGGTAAGAGATCGTTGGAGGTGAAGAAGTCAGATATCAAGGAACAGAGAGTTTTGAAAGTGAGAAAGACCGTGGAGAGAGTTGGGGCCCAGGGCAATGTATTGAGAAAGTTGAACAGTGGAAATTACGGGTTCGATTAGGGCCAACTGCATACTTCATTTAAACATTTCTTACGGTGCACGATGTAGGGTCATACATACACCGCGCGAACGACAGCTTCCCCATGTATAGTTGAGCCCCGAAAAATTATTCGAGCTGGAAACGATGTCGCAACCTCCCATTTTCAAAAACTTATGCCATGACGTCGACTGATCTCAAATTTGCTGTGGATCACGTTGTAAGTGATGCTACCAGCGATATACTAGTTATTAATTATATGATCAATATTGCAGCATGGAAGAAGATCCAGAGTTAATGACAGGAGATTCGAATGATATTGCCGGCTTTGTTCCGTGCTTAGAAAATCAATGTATTTGATGTAATTCTATAACTTAATCATTAAATCAGCTTATTTGATCGTTAATTATATAGTATTAAACGTCTAATAATATCAACTAATAATATTATTCCGACGTATAAATTAATTATTCTAATGTTATTAATATTAATCATTAATATTTATTTAATTATAAATATATTCGATCTGCGCGCATGATATAATATTAATCAGATCAGATCACGACGTTGTAATATTACAATATATATATCTTTCTACGTACGTAAAACGTACTAATAATATATGATCATCGATCTGCATGCAGTATTAAAATTAACAATATTGCACGATCGTTTCGTTCCACTTCCTAGCTAGTCAACGAGTTTGTTCAACGTTCCCATGAAAAGTGCAATACTAATATTTTTATTGCCTTTCCTGTCACGGGAATGAACAAATAATTGCTCTAAAGTTGTTGCAGACAACTACGTATATACAAAAGAGTTAACAGAAGCCGTGTAAAAAATGCAAAGTATAATCCATTCAAATGTTTTCATCTTCTCAACCAGTCATCTGCCAATGCCTCCTTCAACGCATCATGGCTGACTCTCGAGCTCACAATTAAACTCCTGGCCAGCGAAGAGCTCTCTCCATGATTGACAAATTTGGAACCGTTGGGACCAATGGTGATTGTCGATGCAGCACCTTTCAGTTTCTTGCTGCTATGTGGATAATGTAGTCTTGACGGTACGGGCATTGGTCTGGCCTGGAGCGCAGACGAGGCCGGAGGTACGGTGTTGTTTGGCACCCTGTGAATGGGTTTGCCGACCTCAGAGGTGACATGAGAGTGAGACGGCAGCGAGTCAGTGGTAAGTTTGGAGAAAAGAGAGGTCCATTGTTTGCTGAATTGCTGGAGTGTCGAGTCTGAAGGCTCCTGAGATGGTGTTGGGTTGTGAGTGGCCATAGTTGTAGGTTGCTCCGTCGAATCAACGTAAGCTATAGCAGTCACAGCTGTTGTTGCTGGAGCTGGTTTTCTCGACCAGAGTGCATTCCACGATATGCTGGTTGTCTGTGGCAAAAGTTTGTTCAATGACACATACTCCTCCTCTTTCTCCCCACTGGAAACCAGATTATGTAGTGCCCTTGCAGACGAGGTGGCTGCAGTGGTACTTGATGTGGCAGAGTAAGCGGAAACACCGGTCGAAATGCTGGCAGATGGGTTGGTTGTGAAGTTGCGCATCCACGACATGGTTTGCTCCTGGTTGTTCCTCTTCGGTGGCACATGGACGCGGGTCTGTGCAACGGAGAAGATACTGTCGCAGGAGTTGGACCGGTTGAGTCTGTGCTCAAAAGTTGGAAGAGTCGTTGGTTGGAACTTTTGCTCGTCCTCTTCGAGAACTTCCTCCTCAATGACAGTCACTGCGGATTTCTTCACTCCAGAAGATTGCGGTGTTGGCTTTGAGTTGATATCCTCAATATTCCCCTTGGTGTCATCATAGACATCTGTGGCTTGCTTGTTGTCTTCAAAGAACGTATCAATCAATGTATCGGCCGGTGAGTTGACAAACTGGGATTCCTTGACATTGACCCCTGACGGACTCGAGGCCTGAGTCTTTGCCAAAGCCCTTGCCCTGGCCTTGAGCCCCGTTTCATGGGAGATGAAGTGGCGGAGATTGGTTTTGCGTGGTGATCCGTCATTTTGGCGCACCCGAGGCGACTGCGGCAGCGATGTCGATCTCGATTGGCTGTCTCTGCGGGGTAACAAAGCATGCGGCGACATGTCCCTTTTCTGTTGATGTTTTTGAGACTTCAGTGGAGTACAAGCTGATGGTGCCGGTGAAGGACTGTGTGAGAGTGCAGTGGAATTTGCCTGTGGGGAGCTGAAGATTTCGACCCTGGTGGTGGTATCATTGGGCGTCGAGTCATAATCGGTGTCAGTGGACGACATACGCAGGGCCAAAAGGTTCAGAGACTTGATCTCAGTGGACTTTCTCTTGTTACGTTTTGTGGCCATGACAGAGGGGGGTGCCGGGTTTGATAAGCAGCGGATCGGTTTCAACGTGAACCCTTCGCTGGTGCGTTCTTGCACTTCCGGCGAGCGTCGTTGTTTGGGCAGCAAAAGGTTTATTGAGTTCTCCTCGGGCATATAGCTAAAACCTTTAATGGTCAATCCGGGGGACGGCCGCGTGAAAGATTTGGACGAAATGACAGAGGTTTGGTCAGATGTGGCCGATCTATTTTGGCGAGTGTGCAATGGGGAAGTGTCGTCGTTGCGGTCAAAATCGACAAAGCCTTGAAGATTGGAGCTCCGGAACGAGGTGAAAGTTGTTGATTCTGAATGGAAGGGAGATTTCTTGCCAAACGAAGGCCTCGTCAATGCCAACAGTTTGTCAGTTAGGAATCTGAATTCCAGGAATAAGTTCTCCAAAGTGGCATCAGTGGTGCGCCATTTGAGATCGTTCTCCCGCCACGATTGCAGCCTGTCATTGTGGCTCTCCAACAGACTCAGCTGCACTGCAAAGTATTCGCTGCGCACCAGCAATATGTTGAGATCAGACAGGATGCGCTGGTACTGTTGCAAGTCGGAGGTCAAGTTGCCCAAATGGAGATCCATTTGCGAGATGAGCGACGTTGAAGATCTGAGCGAGTGTGTCAGCTTCATCGTCTCCTCGATCTTCTTTATGCAGCTAGACGACTGTCTGAGGATCTCGTCGGTGAGCAGATCAAGCTGCTGCTTGTAGTGCAGCGACCTCGACATAGGGCACAAAAACAAACGAAGAAGCAAATGAGCACCGCTAAGCAACAAGTTTCCAATTAGTATGAGTTCTCAGAGGGCTTGCAACCCTGTCGCGAGACTTGGAGCTCCAGAACTTTTGGAGAGAGTGTTTTGGCAGTCAGAGTCAACCCCGTGTTTATTTATTTATTTTTCTGGTGAAGGTTTTTTTTTTTTTTCTCTTTGGCTGCCACGGCTACGAAATAAACAAAGAGAAAAAAATGCATAATAATTTAACGCGTCGTGCTTACCAGGAAGCAGCCATATTTATTCATCGACTAAGTACTCGTCAATGGCTAAACTAATAGATTTGGCAATATCCCTGACCGTATTCTCGTTGACATTGCACTTCCATCTCACTTTCGAGCTGATGTAGTCCACGTTGCCCGTTTTGACCAGGTACTTCAGGCTGCCCAGGTTGGCAATCTGCGTGGACAGGTCAACATCGGAAGACAGAGGTTTGCCCTGGTTCGATTCGTACAAGGTATGTGTGATCGCCAACAGTCTCTCAATGTCAAACGGGGACGCTTCCAATAACCGGGCATTGATCTTCGTCCTCCGCCTATTCCTCATTCTTTGCAACGTCCGCGTCTTGGAGAACAAGAGCCAGTCCCGCTTGGCGTCGCTGAACGATGCAATATAGGATGCAATGACGAGGTATTTCGAAGTGGTGGACAAGTTAATACTTGGTCCAGTGTCTGTGTCGTCCTCATCGAATTCGTGGTTGCCAATGGCTCGCTCGGACATGAGCAGCTCTCTGTTTGATCTGAACACTTTGTGGAACTCAGACACCAGTGCCTCGCCTTGCACCACTGGCCTGATGAATAGTGGCCATAGTTGGTTCAGAATTCTCTTCAGTTGTAAGATATCCGTCGTGTATGTGAAGAAGGACTGGACCATCAATTCAACGTATTGGGAGTAGAACCTATCTTCTTCTTCCACGCTGATATGCACTTCTGGGGCAAAAGTGACATCTTTGGACAGCACTAGGATCTCGATAACCTCCTCTATCGGGTAACTGTCAAACACGACGGCAGGCACGGAACGTGTCAGCAAGGCTTTGCTGGCTCTGCTACTGACAAAGATCACAGAGAAAGATCCCACAGGAAGTAACTCCCGCAGCCGGCTCATGCACTGGATCGTCTCTTCCTCGCCCTCGATAATCTGATCAACGCGGTCAAAGATCAAATAGTGCAACTCGTCGTAGCTGTTGTCGGTCACCAGGTCCTTCAACACATTGGCAAAATGCTGGAACGAGATGATCGAATCAGCCACCATTTGGAAGCCAAGAGAGGTGCAGAACTGTTGCAAGGTCCTTCGCAGTAGCACTTTGAACGATATGCATTGGTCGCATTCGACGAGTGTGTGGCTGGCACCGATGCTTTGCAAATGGTGTGCCAAAGTGAACGACTTGCCCGAGGAGGGAGGTCCATATACCTGGAGAACTGGGACTGCAGTCTCCAAGCGATTGGACAACAGGGCATTCAACAGATCAATTTGGTCCTGCCTTCCTACCAGCTCAGCCATCTTGGCAGCTGTCAAAATGGCACTTTTAATTCGATTAAAACAACAAAACAACAAAAATTCGTTGTTTTGGGTTTCTACTGATTTTGCCATTGATTCGTTGCCGCGGCTACGCCCGCGAACCGTCGGCTGATTTTCGGATTTAGCGCATTGTGTCTTTTTTTTTCCTTCCCCGAGAGCCGACTCGGCCGAGGACCTGGAAAATGTCTGTAAAAAAATGTGTCTTTTGCCCCTGCGGGTCTGTTGCTATTACTGCTCCGCCACGAAAGACACGTGTCACGGACGATGCTGTCAGAGCTCCGGAAGGACATCAGGAACCTCATCTCCTCGCCGCTGCAGTCGCCGGTCGACGATCTGGGCTCGGTGCGTGACTTTGACGGCCACGGCTTGAAAGGCGATCGCAATGCGGCCGGAGAAGACGAACATGAAGAAGAAGAAGAAGAAGAAGACTCGGAAGATAACGCGGATGGCGAACTGGCACAGTCGCTGATAGGTGGGTCCAGTCTCATGGAGCCCCTCGAAAGAGAGGTGACCTCCGAGGAGTTGAAGAAGGGCCATTTCATGAACCAACACAAGACGTTCACCTTCAGCTTACCCTTTGGTGGAAGCGGGAACCCCTTGTCCCATTTGCTTTCGTTGCGCTCGTTTGCGCAAGGAATCCCCATCCTGGGAAGCGCCCTGGACGTGATGGATGAGGACGGCGACAACGACTTTGACGTTGCCCTCTCGAAGCAGGAGATTAGAGCCAAGTTGCAACGACAAGAAACGATCAGCACACTGGAAGAGGCCTACTACTTCCACGGACTCAAAGGCCAGGGCTCCTCAAGGCTCAAGGCAGTGACTGACGCCTTGACTCCCAACATCTCCTTGCTCTCATTTGACGAGAAGAAACAGTCGTTCTGGGATCAACTCGACGGCGATATCGTCATTTTAGGAGGCTATCGGGGGTCCATCCTCAGGGACACCAAGAACCACAAACGAGTCTGGATCCCGATCCGCGCAGGGTTTAACATCAAGAAGATCGATCTGCTCATTGGACCCACCGATGCCGATGAGGAAGAGGCCCAGAGGAAAATTTACTCCGACGACATAATGTCCCACGTCGGGCCCATCGACATTTGCCGGAAGCTGGCGTCCAAATTGGACAATGGCAAGACCAGGGTGCACCAGTTTGGCTACGATTGGAGATTATCATCGGCTATCTCCTCGAAGCAGCTATACGAGTTCCTCCTGGACCTCGAGCAAAAACGTGCTGCGCAAGGTATTGTGGGCCAAGGAACCACTGTCATTGCACACTCGATGGGAGGCCTGGTTGCCCACCACGCCATGCAAAGGGATCCCTCATTGTTCAGAGGACTCGTCTACGTGGGCACGCCATCAGAATGTCCCAACATTCTGGGGCCCATTAGAACCGGAGACAAAGTGCTCATGAGTGCCAAAATCCTCACAGCAGAGGCAAGTTTCTTTATGAGATCCAGTTTTGTCTTTCTCCCTTTAACCGGACGTTGCTTCATGAACAGAAAGACTCACGAACACTACAATCTCGATTACTTTGACGCAGACACCTGGACCACTTATAACCTATCGCCACCTGTGGCACAAGAAAGAGCAGACGCAGAGAAAAGACCCGCGAGCCCTGCAACCACCAACTCATCCTCAGAGCCCAAGTTCTCCACCACTTTCGAAGAAGCGAGAGAATATCTGGACCGTACGTTGAAACGAACAAAGAAATTCCTGTTGGAGCTCGAGTACGACCCAGAGAAGCAATACCCTCCACTCGCAGTGGTCTACGGGAACAAGGTGCCCACTGTCCGTGGTGTCAGAGTTGAGTCTCCAGATGATATCAAGAAGGGACTCTACGACGATTTTTTCTACGGTCCGGGAGATGGTGTCGTCAATCACAAGTGGTTGATGCCCGAACGCAGAGGATTTCCTATCAAGGCGAGAGTGGCCAGTGATAAGGGCCATATTCAACTGATGTGCGATCTGGAGGCGATGGAAACCGCACTCAAGGCTGTTCTTGCCATCTAAACATTAATGCATATTAACTAGAGTACACGGAGATTGAATGTAGATTTCAGTGTTTAGGTGAGGCACTCAAGATTTGAGACCTTGCTCTGTCCTGGAACAAATCAGAGATTTCGCTATCGGTATCTAACCCAATACCAGGCCTCTCCTTTGATTCTGGGTACGAATTGTCAACTGTCCCCTGTGAAGGGAACTCCCTTGGCAGTGTTTTCTCCTTAATGGTGGACTCTGAAGAGTTTCGTGATCTCTGCTCAAAGCAATCCTTGGCCTCGCTTATCGGTGGTAATATGTAACTGCTGGTATTCCTCTTTAACACAGAAATGGGTCTGCTGAAAGGGTATCCATATTGCAACTGTTCCTCTCTGGTGAGCTGTCGTGGGTTGCTGATATCCCATTGTCTCCCGTCATGTGTGTTGTACAATTTGTCGTTGGAGCCGAAGTGGCTGTCAATGGCACCAACAGTCAACGCAATGAAAACCTGTAGAGCCCATAATGCCAGGATTGAAAGTGAAATATAGAGTTCAAACATCAGGCTCTTCTTGTACGTATTAATTGTGGTGCGCAGCAGACTCATCATCATGTCTTCGGTCTTGGAGACAAGGTCCTGACTCTTCGAAACAAGGTCCATATCGGCTTTATTGACGGTGGAGTTTTGCCGCGATCCAGACATTCCTTCGTTCAGGTAGTCCTCGCTCACCCTTGGTAAGCTGATGACAGCATTCTCATGGATCCATGTCAAACCCTGTTCAATTTTGAGCAATTTATTCTCAATGACACAACCCACGATAGTCTTCACTGGCTTATAAAGGATGGTCCCATTGAATGCATCGTTAATGACCTCGTTCATCTCGTCGACAAACTTGGAAACGGTGTTGTTGACTGAACTGGTCGTTGTCTTGACCCAAGAGAACATTTCATCGTTGATCTCGTCCTGCTTGGTGACAATGAAGTCATTAGTGGTGTTGGCCCATGTCTTGATTGAATGGTCGATTTGCATAGTGAGGTTTCTGGTCATGTCGTCGAAGGGGGCCTTGTTATTATCAACAGATCGCGTCAGCGCATGCAGAATGAGGAATTGTAGACCGACAGCAAGTAATCCTGCCAGTGAAATACCGAGAACAACCAATGATCTTCCTGATAACGCGTAGGCGGTGATCCATCTCACTGTGTCCCTTGTCCTCTGATCGTCAGTCAATTTCGAGACAAGGACTCCAACTTTGGTTGGATATTTGTTGAATGCGGCCTCAAATGATTCAATGGCGTCTTTTTTGTCGTCAAGGGACATCTCCAAAGCCTGTAGCTTCTTCCAATGACGCCATTCTTCCCATACGACGGGCACCATGGCAACCACTGCTGCCACAACAAGACAAATGACGAAAATCCTCAGTAACTGGGCAATGTCTCTGTTGACGTCGGCGTAGAAAGCATTGATTTTCTCTGTGTTGTCTGAGCAAATTCTCGACTCGATCAAGGGTGGCACGTACATTTGGTCGTTGGCATCTTGAGCCATGAAAGTTGTGTTGCCAACTTGTCTCTTGACCAAGTCAAAAGGTTCCCTGATAAGGCTCTCCGTGTGGTTCTTCACCTGTTCAAAGTCAGGCACGCTGTCTCGCAACTTCTCGAGCTTTGTGTTGATTGTATCAGGGATTCGCAAGTTCCTGAGCGCGGACATTGTCAGGTTGACTTTGTTGAAGGACTCTTTGGTACTCTTGCTATCGTCGTCGTCGGTGAAGAAATCCTTTACTTTCTCCGCCACGCCCACCACTTTGTTGACCACCTTGGACAAGTCGCTGAGTCCCGTGTCGATGTCGTCTGTGATATCAATCAATGTCGTGTTGACCCATCCAATGATATGTTCTGTCGAGTTCACGGCGACGTCCACGGCACCGTCAACGGTAGATACGAGCACACAGGCATAAGTGCCGACGATCATGTCTATGGCAAACACGATGAGGTTTTCCGAGCCAGTGAGAATCAACTTTAGTGTCTGTTGGGTTTTCTCGTTGAGCTCTTCAATGGACTTGGCCACCATGAAGTTAGCTGACTTGGACAGGTAGTGCGGGAGGGACATGGAGCTTGAGGCGAAGGAGTCCACGGAAGGGCAGCTGTCGAGTGTGAACTGGTGTACCAATTTGAGCGAGCTCTCCAGCGATTGGTGGA
This sequence comes from [Candida] sanyiensis, assembly GCA_030569275.1. Classification (NCBI taxonomy): domain Eukaryota; kingdom Fungi; phylum Ascomycota; class Saccharomycetes; order Phaffomycetales; family Phaffomycetaceae; genus Barnettozyma; species [Candida] sanyiensis. The sequence goes on along the minus strand of JAJMKO010000049.1, from coordinate 1,391 downwards.
AGAGAATCAACTTGAGGGTAATCAGCACCAGAAGGACGGTGTACTTGTTGATCCAAGATTGGGATATCCTGTCCCTGAGAGAGAGGTAAGGTTTCATTTCCTTTTGCCGGTTTGGACTTAAAAAAATCATTAGCAGCTCATGGTGCCCTGGTTCAGGTTACTTAAATCATGTTTGGAGTGGCTGGCGTTGGCGTTGTTTCTTGTTTGATGTTTGTTTGATCCTGCATCTCTTGTGTTTACGTTTCGTGTTGGCGACTTGAAACAAATCGCGGGGAATGCTGAAACAAGCAGACAAAGGTCGAACAGTTGAAGAGCAAATATGAGAAGCAAAGTATTAAATTACTGCTGAAACAGTTGCGTAGGGTATATGCAAACGATCATTTTCATAGCACTTTGCGAAGGTATTTGCTTCGCTCTTTTGTCCAATTGCCCGATATCAACTCCGGCAAAATCGCGGCTTCCTTTGTGCTTATCAAAGCCCGAGTCGGCCCATAGGTGGAGTTTAGCACCAATTCATTTAATTACTACAACCAGAACCAAATAAAAGCTGTGTACTGCAGACTGGAAACCAGTCTCTATCAGGAAACCACAAGCTCGTGCGAGTAGTAGCAACCTGCAATGCAAAAGGGAAAGAAGTGAAGATGAAAAAAAAAAAAAAGCTGCGAGGAAAACTCCGTTGCGGCTTGGTGCCAAAGAAGAGCTTTCGGACCAAAGCGTAAACACCCCCACACAAAACAAAACTAAAAACAGCAACAAGAAATCGAGCAAACCAAGGCTGCAAAAAACTTGATGCAACTCCTTGCGTATGAATATTCCAAAGGTACCACCCAGGAACCCCTTTCAACTGGTTCAAGCAGATGGGTGTCCAGTGCTGGCCTTTGGTGGGTACTTTTGGTCAGTGATGTCGGAGATAACGTGCTTGCACTTGCACCTGTCGACCCGTGGTTAGTACGTCACTCGACGTGTCTCTCTGGAGGGTTACTGCAAAAACTTACCAGTACTTTGGGTCAGTGTTGTCCATGACGGAGCCAATGTGTTGGCCGCATCCAGTCCAACTCTTTTGGTCTGGGGAAACCAATTGTTAGTACTTGGATCGCTGTTTCCTCCGACGTTTGCACTTACTGCATAGACCACAGATAGCTGTACGACACATTATTGAATTTGAATTTGTTTGTGGATAGAGAAGTAATTTGGAGCAAAATTTCGAAGGAGATTTTGTGTTTTTATAAGTGGACTGTTTTTTGGCCTCGATATCAATCCACACACGCAATTTTCCGGGGAAATTCTCAGACAGGTCGCTAACACTTTCCTGAAACACCCGAGAGGCGAGAGAGAGAAAGAGAGAGATTAAGAGTCACGTGATCCAGTATCCAGAATGCGGGCCAGGCGGG
>JAJMKO010000048.1:41695-70652 GCA_030569275.1 [Candida] sanyiensis | reverse complement strand
GGGAAGAGGAAGAAGAAGAAAGGATAGAGGATATACGTATACGTTTTTTTGCATTTGCAGTCTGACCAATGATATTTGTCTGCTGCTTGGTTTTAGGTTGACGCTTTTTGATTTTGCTTTTTGATTTTACTTTTCTTTTGAAGAAAGCCATGGTATACCAAGGTTTATCGAAATGTTTGATACAAGTCATGCATTGTAGTGCTATGTGTTCGATAGGGCCAGTGCCTCGTCCATTATCGATTGGAGTCTTGCTTCAAGATCCAAAATGTAGTACTTTGTGCTGTGGACGAGCGAGTCGGAAACATTGAGACGTTGCTCCAATTGTCGAAGCAAAGTATACGTTGGCCCATGCTCAGTTAGTGACTGCTTGGCTGCCTTGACGAATTGCAAGACCTCAGGGTCATTGACTGCATCTTTGGTACTTTTTTGGAAAATCTTGGTCCTGAGGACTGTCTTGTCAAAGACACTTTGTCTGAATTGTAACGGCTTCAGTTGGAAGACAGCGAGCTCTTTATACCATTTCTCCAAATCTCTTGCCGGGCCTTGGAACTTGTCCAGCTCTTCACCGTGTGCCTTCTTGAAATCGATAAACAGTCTGTCCTTATCTGTGATGGTTTCGAGGAATCTCATGTACCTGGTGAAGATGTCTTCAGTTTCCTCCTCCTGGCCTGACGCGTCCCGAGCAATTTTTTCCTTGCACCACTGATCAAACATCTGCCTTCTTTCCTTGTCACTGTCGAGGCTCAGAAACGCAGGGTCATTGACCAATTTCAAAGATTCAATCTCCCAAGATCCGTATGGATCGAGCGATGACCTGGTTAAAAGCGCTCGAAAGTTGTCTTCAGGGCCACCGTCCTCTTCCTCTTCTGGCTCAGAGCTCGAGACAAGATCGCTGAGACTGACGGCATTCTCGTCGTCGGAACTGGAATCGTCCTCGTCAACAAACTCGAAGTGAGGTCCTGACTTGTCTGTTTCTTGCGCTGGCTGGGTGGAACCACCGTCTTGCTCTTCTTCTTCTTCTTCTTCTTCTTCTTCAACCTCGCTGTCCTCACTGGAAGAATAACCGGACAAAAGCCCCGAATTAGCAGCCACAGGCTTTACAGGATCGCCCTCTTGCTCGCCATTGGCCAGTTTCTGTCGTTTTGCGACACTCTCCATTTCTGAGCTCGTTTGCGAGGGAGGCTAGTACAGAGGAATTCGCGAACACCGAAACATCAACAAAAGTTCCAAATCGCCACCATAACAGGAAAGCTGTTGAAAACAACCAATAAGGAAAGCATAGTTATAAAACAATGGGATCCAGAAGATACGATGGAAGAACAACAATCTTCTCGCCAGAAGGCCGTCTTTACCAGGTACGTTTGTGTTTTTTGTTTTTTGTTGCGCGCTGGCTGAAAGGGGCCAAACTGTCACTTTGCCACCCGTGCGCAACGGACGGATCCTCTCTGCTTCCAGAACACTAACATGAACTTTTTTTTCCACAGGTGGAGTACGCTTTGGAAGCCATCTCTCACGCAGGCACAGCCATTGGCATCCTCGCGTCGGACGGCATTGTCCTCGCCGCCGAGCGCAAAGTGACTTCGAAGCTGCTCGAACAGGATTCGACGCAGGAGAAGATCTACCCGCTGAACGACAACGTTGCCGTTGCCGTGGCGGGCATGACCGCTGACGCAGGTATATTGGTCAACAGTGCACGTGTCATTGCACAGAACTATCTCAAGACTTATAACGAGGAGATTCCTGTCGAGTTGCTCGTCAGAAGACTGTGCGATATCAAACAGGGGTACACGCAGCACGGTGGTTTGAGACCCTTTGGCGTCAGCTTCATCTTTGCCGGCCACGACGACCGCTACGGCTTCCAACTCTACACCTCGAACCCATCGGGCAACTACTCTGGCTGGAAAGCGACAGCGATTGGTGCCAACACGACTGCGGCGCAGACGCTGTTGAAGCAGGACTACAAGGACACGTTGAAGTTGAGCGACGCGCAAGGCTTAGCTCTCAAGGTGCTGTCCAAGACCACAGACACATCGACGCTGACCAGCGATAAGATTGAGTTCATCACCGTTTTTGAACGCGACGGCAAGGTGCATCAGAAAGTGTGGGGAGCCAAGGAGGTTGATGCTCTGCTCGAATCGTCGGGGATCACCACCAAGGACGAGGACGAAGAGTAGAACTAGCTCGGAAAGAGAGTACGTTGAACATTGTTTGAGGAAGTTGTAGAAAGTTTTGAAAAAAAAAGAGAGGTGTGGTAAACCATTCGAGGAGACAAAACTGATTTCCATACCATCTGCCATAAATGGACTTTTTATGCCTCTACGCCTTGTTTGTAAGCCCGGGCATCCGATTTCCATTCGGTGCAGGCGTGCCTATTAGTCTTCTTTCTTCGCAAATCAATCAGAAAACTGATAGCGCATGCGTAATTTTTGATTATCCTTTAAAAAAACCCTCACTCAACACACCAGCACCAACACAGCCAACGACTCAGCCAAGGAGTCAAAAACACACACACACATGATTGGCAACCGTTTCGTCATTGTGGCGGAGGTGCCCGTTGGGTACGTCACGCCCCCATTTCCCTCGCTCTATTGGCCCGCCGCCGACAGCGACAACAACGGCCCTTTCCAGTTGGCAAAGCTCTTCTACCCGAAGGACATCTGGATCTTCACACTGGCATGGACGCTTATCCTTTTCGGCGCATTTTACACCACAGCGGGCGTATGGGCCGCGTTTGTCCATAGACGACGGCCCTTGCGTGCGTTGCTGGTCCTCGGGCTGTACATCACGGCTGGCGCATTGCAAGGCTTCATGTCCGGCAGCGTCGTTGGGGCGGTGGTCGGGGCCGCTTACAAAGCTGGGCTGTTCCAGATGTCAACGTGGATCCCACTCTGCTGTGCAGTGGTGCAGATCCTGTTCAACGTTGTGACTTCGTACTCGCTGATGAATGCCATGATTTAACACTACAAAGAAGAAGAAGAAGAAGAAGAAAAAAGACACACACACACAACCTGTACGCGCCAAACGCCTATATAAACCTTACCCAAAACCCCTTGCCTCCCACTTCTATTGACCGTCAGAAAATGGAGTTGACAATGTTGGAGCCAATGGTGGCACCGGCACCGAAAATGGCAGCGTTCCCCAGTTTCGAGCCAAACTTCTTGACATTCTCCTCTGTCTTGGAAGGACCGGTATGTGGCTGTTCTTGCACAACCAGTTGCTGCTGTGGTTGTGGTTGCTGTTGGTATGGAACCATGCTGCCCTGTTGGTAATAGCCCTGCTGTTGGAACATTGGCTGCGCGTATGGCTGCCCCGGTGACGCATAAGAAGGCTGCTGGTATGGGGATTGGGATTGCTGCTGTAAATACTGTGGTTGTGGCGATGGCGTTGGCGTTGGCGATGGCACACGTTGGGCCAATGGTCTGACATAATTGGAAGGGAACATTCCCGTCTCGCCATTCGCAGAGCCACGCCACCAGTCCTTGGATGTGTGCTCGAGCACGACGATCTTATCACCGGCACGCAGACGCAGGTCCTCCGGTTGTTGCGGAGCATAGTCATAGATGGCCTCCGCATACTCAATTGCTGCTGCTGCTGGCTCCGGCCCCGGCTGCTTCCCAGGGGCGGAGGGCGGTGGGGCAAACACCCCAGTGGCCGCCTCGGCGTTCGAGGTCGTTGATTGGGAGAAAATGGCAGCTGATGAACCCCTTTCGAGGCTGAAGCTGATTGGTGGCGCCCCTGGCTGGTGCTTCTCAGGCAACTGACCAACCACGGTGTTGTAGAAATCGGACGAAATGACATCAGAGTCCCTGAGAAACTCGAGCTCAGTCTTGAGCGTGGCCAATGAGCGGTTGATTAGCGCAGATGACATGGATACGACGTTGTAAGGGAGTTGCGTGTTTGAAAGTACTCGTCTTGTCAGAGAAAATGGAGGAAAATGATCGGCCCCACCTTAAAAGAAAATACTTCGCGAACAATCGTCTCACTGTCGTCATTGTACATAAACACAGCCTTCAATGCATAGATCAGAAAAAAGAGCCGTAAACATGATAGATTCTGTCCACTGTGTACAGTTTCTTCCTCGTGTTGGTCCTCTTGTCTGTTTTGACCAGGTCGTTAATGTCGCGGACCCATTCGTCCCGTCTGTTCTGTGGGATCAACGAGTAGCCATTGAGTCTCAGCGCAAAAATCTCGAGCACCAACAGGCCATTAACCCTGTAAACTTCCTGTGCATCTGCATCAACTCCATCGAGCTCTCCCAACAGTCTCTCAACGTTATTCAAACTCTTGGACACAATCAGTCTCCGTTCGCCAGCGTTCCTTGGCAAGGACACTCCTCTAACCAACGAATCCTTGATGAATCTCGTCAAATAAGTGATAATAATCAAAGACGGAGCAGCAGCAATCATTCCAAACACCAACTGCTGCGACTTCAACAGCTTGTCAATGCCACTGATGGCAACACTGCCATCAACTTTCGCCTTTTGCAACTGGATCAACAATCCTCTCACCAAATCGCCACGAATGGCGCCATACACGGGGTTCTTCATCGCATTTTCATAGGGTTCCATCACCGCAGTCATGTCACCTTTGACAATCTCATCCCCAATTCTCTGCGCCAGCTCGTGCACTTCATCAGCGCCCATGCTATGATGGTTCTTATCGACAGCGTATTCGACAGCCATCCGTTGCAAAGAGCTCATATCCGAAGCCAGCGAGGTTTGCGACATGATAGAAACCTCAGAATTCGGATCGTGTCTTATCGTGGCAATAATGTCAGACGCCGGACGCACAATCCAGTTATCCCAAAACTTCACAATGGTGCCAACGAGGTTATTCTTGATGAAATCAAGAATGGCATCACGGTTGGTCAGTGTGGTTTGAACAACAGAAGGTCCGTACATAATGGCAAGAGCAATGGCGGGCCAGTAACGTGTTAAGAATGATGGTTTGAGGAAAGGCTTATGCTTGGTTGCGGTGAACGTGGCTTTGAAAGTGTCGTCAAGCGAGGTGGCAAAGGTGTAGAGAATTCCAAAGGGATCGGCAGAGTCTGTGGTGAATTGGTCAAAGTTATTGGAAATGAGATCATTGATAAAGAGGGTCGTTTTCTCACTGTCGGCACTCAACTCTTCGAAATTAGGCAAGTTGGTGACAAGGTAGCCGAGAGTCCTTGCCCCTTCTGTCTGAATTGCCTCAATCTCAGCTCTCTTGGCCTTCAGCTCCTCGTTGATTGAGTTCAAAGGAGCACCGACAACGATCTTGCTCCATCTGTCAAACTCTTTAAAACTTCTAGTCGGACTCAAGCCGACGCTGCTGATTTTAAACGCATTGGAGCTGATGCGATAAAATCCTTTAATATTTCTTGTAATGATGTTGTTGTATAACGACTTCAACAATGCAGTGGTGTAGAATCTGAGATACTTGTAGAAATCGGCAACCAAGGGGTAGCTTTGCAGCAAGTGTGGGGATTCAATGTCAAGTGTGCCAGCTTTTGGAAATCTAACGGAGGCAATCTCCGATACAACTTTTGATGCCAAAGACACGATGCGGCCAGGGAATGTTTGTAATGTGTACAACAATGTTCTCCAATTGGAGTTATACGTAATGTCGTAAAAATAGTAGCTGTCATTGAGGGGCAGAGTGGACCGGAGAATCTTAGTGAGTAGGATTTGGTACAATGCTGCAATAGAGTAAAGGGCGACAAGGTTCTCAAGTCTTGACAAGAGCAGGATCTGGTTCTCTTCAGCAGGGGTTCTAATGGCCCCGCTGGCGTCCCTGATTTGTGCCACAATCGATCCTTCTTGGAAAGGTTCCAGCACGTCAATCACCTCCGCCAATTTTATACTTTTCAGATTGCGTGGGTCCTTGATCTTCGAGACGACAGCACTGATCTTGTCGAAACTGGACTGTATCAATGCGAGTTTCTCGTTGATGACGAGATCCTCATCGGTGGCAACTTCCGACGAAGACAGACAGAGGAAGCTCGGGTTCTCGGCATTCGCCTCTGAGATTTGGAGGAAGATGTCGTCCGACACTTTCTCCAACTGTTTGATGCTCACTCTGAGCGTCTCGTTGACAAAGGTGGCGCTCATGTGTGTGATTTTAAGAGATTAGTGGAGGACAAGGCAAAGCCTTCCCATTATATTTTTGAATGTTGGCACAGGGCTCAGTAACCCTTCCACAAATGGCTGCGAGATTGCTGACATCATCAGGGCAGCAACGTAGCAAGCAATAAATGTGTCTGAGACGGAATCCCGGGTAACATGGCCGCGGCTGGTATTTCCGGGCCCTGATGGTGCGATCGTATGCCCCGGAGAGCAACAATCTGAACTGCTGAGGTTCACAACGCTGGGGAGAATACACCCTCGCATTGAACGCATTGGCAGGACCCTCGCAGATGCCGGGTGACAACAGCTACTGCCACCACTTTTTCCGCTTTCTGCATGATGTCTCGCACTTTAGACCCCAAAAAGCCCAAAACCGCCGCCGCGAAATTCCACACTGTCCAAAAACGGCAAACGTCAATCGCCCGAAAGGGTGAATGTGGCAAAATGGCAAAGCAAGTAATAAAACAATAGAGAGGCCATTGTTGACCTGGAGAGGACGCAAGGGCTCGGATTAAACAGAGCATGGAGAAGGACGCATGCACTTCCGTAATTGAGCCATTTGGAGCACTCAAACAAGCCTTTATCACAGTTCGGGCATTATTCCGGGAGGGCAATTTCGGGTTCGCTGGTTTGTTTTTGTTTTGTTTTTGCTGCGGGATGATGCGGGATTTGCCCTCGCTGACATTTACTACCGCAAGGCAAAGAAAATCCTGGTCAGAGATCCCCCATAGCAAAAAAAAAAAAAAAAAAAGGGCTGCTTTTATAAAACCAGGCTGTTTCGCAATTGTCATCCTGGTTTCATCCTTTTTTTCCCTCTTCTTCAAACCAACCAACAACAACATATTTTACAATGGGTATCATTGACATTTCCCTCAGAGGCCTCAACTTTGTCTTCTACGTTATTGCGCTTGGTCTGACAGGTTCGCTTGCCGCGGGCCATGCCACCTCCAGAATCAACTTTGCTGTCTTTGCCGCTGCCTGGGGTGTCCTAGCCACCATTGTCGGTGCCGGCAGCTACCTGCTCGAGTTCCTCGCATGGCCGGTTATTACTTTTGCCTTTGAGTTCCTGACTGCAGTCTTCTCGTTTGCCGCGGCCACCTCGTTGGCGACCGGCTTGAGAGTCCACTCGTGCACCAACCAAGCCTACTTGGACAGCAACAATATTGCCTTTGGCCAAACCAGCAGATGCAGAGAGGCCCAGGCCTCCATTGCCTTCCTATACTTTGCCTTCTTTGCCGGCATTTACTTGCTGGTTATTGCTGCGCTTGGCTTCGCCAACGGTGCTTTCGGTAGCAGAAGAGTCAGAGCCACCAAGGGTGGTCTCCCAACTGGTGGTGCCGCCGCCTAGAGAAGTTTAGCAAGCCCATTTTGCCGAAAACACACTTTGACTTCACTTATTTTTTAATACCCACCCTGGCCCCTCAAACAACACTACAACTGTACCCATGCGTTTATCCCAGCTCCTTCTTTCCCCCTCGAAAAAGTACTGTGCTTCTTTTATAAATTTAGGGACAGAGATGGGTTTGAAGATACCTCGTTTAGTGGTACATGACCCATTTAATGTTACTTTTTTGTATTGTGAATTTTTCCGTAGATGTAATTGCTGAAATATACTTGTCCGTTTTGCGGGTATTTAGGGAGAAAAATAAACGCAGCTTATAAGCGAGTAATAGCAAAATTAGCTTTTTGGGTTCTGCAGCAAGGCCCAAATTAAGACCAAGTTGCGGGTTAAACAGATTGTCAGACCACGACTCTACTCAGAACTTTCAAACTTCTCTTAGCCGTTGCAATTGTCCAAAGGTCCGCTTCCCGCGAACTTTATCTATGCGCATACATATTGACACAAACGTCATAGCAAAAAGGGGATGATCCAAAAGCAACAAAAAAGAAGAAAAACAGAAAGCAATGCCGCCCCCTCCCGCAAAAATAATCAACAACTTACAAGTCCAAGTTTGATACCAAAGTCCAACAACTCCACAGTCTAGAGACCTCCTTCCCTCTCTTTAAGCCCATACTTGTTCTCAATCCACCATGCCAGATACGCCAAGTGCTCCAGGCTCTACCCTACACGAATCAGCAGATCATCAGCACCGTCTCAACAACGGTGGTGCCTGCATCTGCGATCACCCCATCCAATCAGATGAGCTCCTGAGACGAACGTCCATATTTGACCTGAGCGATGGCGACACACAGACACAGACCTCCTGCACAAGAACGAGCAAACCGTCCTCCCAGTCATCTGAAGCCAACAGCAACAGCGGTAGTGATAAGTCCACTCATCACACCAATCCAACACTGGATATCAACACTGAAAACTCCACTACAAAATCATGGAGACTAATGCAGATGTCGTTCGATGCTGTCAACCCGGATATGGGGAACTGTTTCTATAGGGGGTAAAAAAAAAAAAAGTACCTACATGACTCGTTTTTAATTCAAACGTTAAACATGATTTAAGCAGCGACTCGCATCGTGTCGACGCCGTGGACAATCTCCGCAACATGCTCTTGCTCCTTCGTGATCGAAGTCGAAGCAGATACAGCGGCTGTCTCAAACAGTTGGTCAACCGGGAAGTGCAGCTCGTTGTCGTTACCTCTCAGGTCAAACTCACTCAGGCCGATAAGGGAGCCAAACTTGTCAAATCTCTGGTAGTAATGCTCCTTCTTGCTCTTGGCCATTTCCATGGCCTTTGGCCAGTAGACTTCGTGCTTGTAAGTGAAATCGACGTGGCCACCGTAGAGTTTGTCCAGCTGCTCCACTGGGCAATACTCGGCGAATGGCTCATCGAAAACAAGCTTCTCCCTGGTGAGCGGGTCAATGAAGGGGTGGATAATCTTCAGAAAAGTCCAACCGAGCCATGGAATGTTGGTCAGCAATGCCTTGCCAAGTCTCTCTGGGTAGTGCGTTTGTAAGATATGCAGCACCTGTCTGCCGACGTTGACAGGTGGGATTTTGGAGGACACGTTAGGCACATCGTCGTATTGTTTGAAGTCAATCAGCAACGCGAGGGAGTCTTGGCCGGCAGGCATGAAGTCAATGACTCTTTCGAGCATGAAGACAAGATGTTGCACCTGTCTGAAAGAGGTCTTAGTGTTCTGTCGGCCCGGTTTCAAGTAGAGGATCGGCCTGGAATCGTTCTCGTAGCCGAGAATCACCTCTTTGCCTGTTTCACCTTCAGGGGAAACGAGATCTGGATTGACAGTGTCCTGGGTGAAATCAGCCTTGTCAATGCCGAATTCCCTTCTCCATGAAACGGTGGTCTCGATACGCTCAATACACTGCTTGACGTCCCATTTGGTGGCTCTGAGATATCTGAGAAAACACTCCTTTGTCAGCCATGCCTTCTCAGCATTGGTGATCTTCTTGAGATCTGATGGGTTGGCGTTCTTCTCAGTAACAGGGAGTACCAATTCTGGGTTCTGGAAGTGTTCCAAGACTTCATTGTACTTCTTTTGTTCCTCGTTGGTCAATGGCTTGGACTCAGGAATGCTCGCGGTGGTCGGGACATGGTCAAAGGGGATATCAGTCTTGACCAGCTTGGAAGGATCCACCTGTGGCTCCTCCGGTTGCTTCTTCTTACCAAAAATGGCCATGATCTGAAATGCTGATGGGATTTGAGGGTGCCGGTGTTTTTCAGAGATTTGGGTTTGATGCGTTTAGCAGAGTGATGCACTGTTGACGACTGGTGTGTCCTATAGGGAATATGAAAGTGCAGAGAATAGAATCTGCGTATGGCGTATGCAGGCCTAAAGAGCTAGGTGTGTCAGGAAGACGACACCCAAGCATTTTTTTTTTTTTAGAGACACGGGTTCAAGATGAATACCCTGCCTGCACCGCGATTATTATTTTTTTTTTACATTACTAACTGTCTCTAAATGCGCAAACGCCGAAGACCGAGCCGGGACTCCGATCCGCGATTATATCCGCATGCGACACACACATCGGCCGTAAAAGCGGCCACTCATTTTTGCCGAGTGCCGACCCTCGGTTCTCATGGAGTTACGACTCTTTTTCACGTGATGCTGATGGGTTGTTTTTTTTTGGTGTTTTTTTTTGTGCATATAGTTATGCTCTCAGTTTGGTGTCAATATTCATTTTTGATTCACAACTTGAAACGCATAAACTTTACAAACATCACTATAGAGCTAGTTTGAAATGCCCCTGCAGCCTCTTTCTACACTTTGTGTGAACATCCTTCTGCGAAATCACACACAGTTGTCAGACCTTGGGTCAGTGAGGTACCCCCTTATTAAGAGGGTCCTTATGAAACTGTCGGCACCGCAGCTTATAAGACTAGAAAATGCGAATCCGACTCTGGTGTTTGATGATAACGAGGTTTGGGATTCACTGCTGAGCCGAGACTTCCCACAGGAATCCAGGGACAAATATACAACTAGCAAGGGCAAGATACGATTGTTCTATGAGATGCAACTGAAAGAGTACGGCGTCGACCCGGCCACAATTGACATTGATCGCCACATCAAAGTCGATCAGATAGAGACTGGCATGATGTCAGCACACAAGAGATATAGACTCCCGTCCAAGCTTGTGTACATGAAGCTGGAGCAAGATTACAAAGCTAAGGAGGAGATGGCCATTGAGAACCTGAGACGGAAGAAAGCAGAGAGATCCAAAGAGAAGAAAGAGGTGATCCAGTTGAAAGAGGTTATAGCCACTGACCGTTACACTGCGAGTAGGAGACTTGCTGTCAAACCAAATCTTCAACACAGATCAAAGCTTTTCCAGAAGGCCCATGGTGAGGCACTCAAAAGACGTGAGCACTTCAGGAACCCTATTGCTGAGTATATTGCGCAAGCCTCAGTTGCAACTCCAAAGACTGCTAAAACCACTCCTTTGACCACTGAAAACTCACCGAAAAGGGGACCACCTCCTCCATTGTTGCCCACCCTTGCAAAACAACCCGCTATCAGCAGCCCACAAGCGCAACCAACATCAAGAGTAAGATCACCATCAAAGCCGAAAGGCCCTAAGCAGGTGTCTATTTTCCATCCAACAAGAAGACCAAAGAGGAAATTTACCCCTGCAAACCAATCACAGTCACCTGAACCCCTTCACGAGGCAGCGGGGCCTGCATTGGCCCCGCAGGGGGCGAAGAAACTCAAGCTTGGAGAGTACCTTTCAATGAAGGCCACCCCAAAGAATGTGTAAACGAGATAATGAACTTGCATTTTACGACCAACGAGACATCAAAAAGAAAACTAGCACTAGATTGTTGACGTAGTTAGTAGGCTGTGGCTCCATACTGCTTCTTGTAGTCGAGCATCTGTCGGACAGTCGCCACAATAGAGTCTTCAACCGAGGTCCAATGGTCCTTGCCCACCAATTCAAGAGTTTTGGAGCAGTCGAAATAGGGAGTCTTCTCTGCAATGAACCGGGACTCTGCCTCTTTGCTAGAGTCACCTTTGCCTATAGATTCAGCCAATTGCGGGAAATTCTTGTGAATAATGTTGAGCAGAACCTGTCCACACCAAGGACCCGCAGCTGGAAACAGTCGCTTGCCAGTCAAGGCGTCATCCTGGATGGCCTTGACATGCAGCCAGGCGAGATCATTGACGTCAACGGCGAGGCCTCGTGGCTCACTGATGAAAGCCTGTGCTTCCGGCGGAGTGGCCAGGATCTTAGCAATGATGGCACTTGAGGCGTTCAACGCGTGGCGGCCGAGACTCTCCTCGAAAAGCTGAGGCCCAAAGACATACGGTGGTGTGACAGTGGTCAATGCATAGCTGGGGCCCTCTTTAGCAACGTAGTCCCATGCAGCCTTCTCTGCAAGCTTTTTCGAGGCCAGGTAGGCATCTCCCTCGTTAGTGACGTGGTCCCATTCAATGGGGTTCCAGGTCGTCTCGGTGTGGACAAACTTCTGATCAGCAAACTTGTCCGGGTTCATGATTGAGGCAAAAGACGACGTGATTACCACCTGGTCCACCTGTGGTGCCAGTTTGGCCGCTGCAACGAGGATGTTCCTTGTTCCTTCGACAGCCGGGTCCAAATATGCCTCTTTGAAAGGCCTGTCGAGACCAAAAGAGAACGGTGAGGCTGTATGAAGGATCTTGGTAATGTCCTTGTTGTTCTTCAACACCTCGTCAAAGGCTTCTGGGGCGGTAATATCGGGGACAAGTTCGTATTGCAGTTGGCAATGCGGGTGCAGTTCTTCAAACTGGGCCAGCACTTGGTCTGCAATGGCCTGGCTCCTGACTGTGCCAATGACCCTGAAGCCCGCTTTTAAGAGAAAAGCAGTGATGTGGAGCGCAATGAACCCGTTGGCACCCGTCAGTAGCACTGTAGTAGACATGTTTTTTCTTTTTTTGCTGTTGGGCTCTGTCAATGTGTTCTACAAGAGCAACATGGGTTCTCTTTTAAGCCAGGAATCCTCGGTGTCAAATAGCAAGCAATAAAAGCCCTTTAAGGCTCTTCTGCAATAATCTGCAGGTCCATTGCGGTCATTTATACTTCCATGTTGCTCTGTTGGGCCTTGCCAATGGCGAAGAATCGCACCTGCGTCAGATGACAGGTGTCAAGACCAGTCATTAATACTCAACTTCCAACTCCCGCTTCTCTGTGGGATTTTTTACTGGCCTTCTCAAAGTCTAGGGTTTGCCTCACGGTAATCCAAAAATTGTCCTCTCCACAGCGATCCAATGCAGCTAAAGAGCCCACAGATGGGGCCTTACCAACCACGGATTCCTTCTTAATATCATCATCAAGACCTTTGCGCACTTTGCTCTCAGACTCAAAAAAAAATTCTTGTGAATCATATTCAAGATACCCTATTCAGAGAAAGTCCCGCCAATTTGTATCCTTGTCTGACTGGCAGCGCTTTTGGCCCGGTCAGTGACGGTATTTGACCATGGATATTAGCAACGTCTCTGAGATTGACAGCCATTGCTTCATCAAAGGCACCACTGAAGAGAAGCATTCTGGAGTCTATCTATTCAAAGAGGGGGTATAGGTAACTACAAAGGCCTAACTAGTGAACTTTTCATTTTACCCGGTCTAAGGGGGGTACAGCTCTGTTAGAAGCCCGTGCCGTGCGCCTTCTTGAAGTCCAAGATTTGCTTGGTCGAGGCGACTATGGTATCCTCGAGAGGGATCCAGCTCTCCCTACCAACCAATTGCAAAGTGGCAGAAGTGTCCACTTGTGGCGTGTGTGCTTCAATGAATTTCTTAGCAGCAGCCTCATCGTTGTCACCTTTACCAACTTTACCCTCCAGCTCTGGGAAGCTCTTGTTGATGGTGTTTAAGATGCTTTGCAAGACGAAGCGTCCACCAACTGGCATAAGTCTCTTTCCTGCGGTTCCTTCGACATCCTGGATGGCCTTGACATGGAGAAAGGCAACATCTTTGACATCGACACCCAATCCACTTGGCTCAGCGAGGAAGTCCTTGGCGTCCACTGGGGTCGACAGCAACGAGTTGACAAATTCAGCGGAGGTGTTGAGGCTAGGGTTGACAAGCACGTCGGCGAACAACTGGGTACCAAAGACGTATGGTGGGGTGACCGTGGTTGCAGAGAAGTTTGGTTTCTCCTCATTGACAAACTTCCATAATTCGGCCTCTGCAAGCTTCTTTGAGGCAATGTACGCCTCAACCTCGTTGGTGACTTGGTCCCATTCAATTGGATTCCAAGTTTCCTCTGTGTGGATGAAGGTCTTGTCAGCTGACTTGTCAAGCTGCATAACAGCTGCGAAAGACGAGGTGACAACGACTTTGTCGACTTGTGGCGCATGGGTCTTGACAGCGACAAGGATGTTTCTGGTTCCTTCAACTGCCGGGATCAGATAGGCCTCCTCCAATGGCTTGTCGAGTCCGAAGGAGAATGGCGAGGCAGTGTGAAGAACCTTGGTAATGTCGGTGTTGTTCTTGAGGACGGCGTCGAAAGCACCGGCCTGGGCAATGTCCCCAACAACCTCGTACTTCAATTGGGCATCTGGATGCAACGCTTTGAACTGGGCAGCGAGTCTATCGGCCTTGTCCTGCGATCTGACAGTGCCGATGACTTGGAAGCCGGCAGTTAGCAGCGCGTCGGTGATGTGTAGGGCGATGAAACCGGAGGCACCTGTGAGAAGAACTGTGGAAGACATGTGGAATATTTGTATGGCGTTGGGAAGACTTGGTTGGTGGGAGGATGATGAAGAAGCGGGAGCTAGTCTGGCTCTTATAGCTGCGGCAGAGGGTTAAGGCGCTATTTGTAATTGACGCGCCTCGGTATAAAAACTTGCATGAAGGCCAAAGCCGTTAACTGCGCGCTCACACGGAGCTAATCTTGGCCGCCGTGAGGCTGAAATTGGGGCCTTGGGCCCATAATGACAAATGTCGAGAGAACATTCTGGATAGAGTTGAAGGGGGGGGGGTTCCCCTGGATATGCCAGTATGTTTTCGTTTTTTCTGTTGTTGTTGCCACAATATTCGAGAGTTCTGTTTTGCCACCAAACACAAGTTATAAAAAAAGTCGTTAATCTGCCGCAATACTCGCACTTGTCATCAACCAAACAACAATGTCATCGAAAACAGAGCTTATGGATATCGGGGAGCACTGCGCTTTTTGCGGTCAGATCGACTTCCTCCCCTTCAAATGCGCGTGCAGTCAGACATTCTGTAAGCAGCACCGCTTCCCAGAGATCCACAATTGTCCCAAGGCCGAGACCCGCACCAATTCCCAGCGCATGAGAGATGCTATTGCAACTGACCATTTGCCCCCGTCACAGTCGTTGTTCCCTGATAGATCCAATTTCAAAGTCGAGTTGAAGACGACCGACGACCATCCGACCACCATCAAGACCTCGCTCAGGCCGACGGCACTCAGCAAGCTCAAGAAGTTCTTCAGCAACAACAAGAAGCATATCCAGAAGAGCTCCCAGACGAACCAGACGAAGAAGATCATCGAGGCAGCCAAGCTCAAGGGCATCGCGAAAGGCGATGCCAAGGTCCCGTCGAGCGAGAGAATCTACCTGTGGATCCAGGTCGTTGACAACGAAAACGACAAGTACGACTCCATAGTGAAGAACCCCGTCTTCATCTCACGTGCCTGGCCTGTGGGAAGGGCACTGGACTCGATAGCCTCGGCATTGGCATTGAAGAATGCCAACAACCGAACCACGGACGAGTCCCAAAAGCTCAATCTTTTCCAACAAAAGGGCGACGATTTTGTGAAAGTGCCCACGTCTGCTCGCTGCAACACCATACAGAGCGGCGATACCCTTTTCATAGTCAGAGGCCCCGAGGTTTAAGGCCAAAAGTCACCTTATGAGGGTTTGTATTATGTAAGCCACCTTTTTATATCTTCCGTTTTTTCAGAGCCATCGTTGAAATTCCACGTTAATTTCTTTTTGTCGAAAGAAATGGACAAAAAATCAAACAACGAAAAACCGCAAAAACCCACAGTACGCAGCGCAACGGACGCCCACTTCGTCTCTCGGAAACGGACAGATCCCCCCCCCCTTTTAAACTCGCCCCCAACTCCTTTGCCTGCGCATTTTCCAGCGCTTTCCCTTCCCTGCAAACAAAACAAAAGGGCGCAGTTGTTATCACAGAAGGCCTGTTTGTTTGTTGTTGTCCCGACACTTGCCATACACAACGGTCTCCAAACCAACAACACTTGAACTATCTACTGATCTCCTCAAACAGCGTACAGCTCTCGACTCCACCGTCTAACCCGTCGACCCCACCGCTTTTTTTTTTTAAAATTGTCTATCAGTGTTGATCCCTGTTAGTTTATCCTTGTTGTCTTCAGATCGGATCACCCATTTCATTTCATTCAGTTGTCATTTCCTGTTTATTTCATCCACACACAATAGCATACCATCCATATAATCTATCACCATGAGCGGACGTCAACAGAACACTGCCAGCGCAGCTGCCGTTGCAGCCTCTTCCGCTGCCATCAACAACATCACAAACACCAACGGCCAGGCCGCCCAGTCATTACAACAGAAGCCGGCCTCTGGCTCGAACCCCAACTCCACAATTGTTGGCCTGCACTACAAGATTGGCAAAAAGATTGGCGAGGGCTCCTTTGGTGTCATTTTCGAAGGTACCAACATGATCAACCAGGTTCCCGTCGCCATCAAGTTTGAACCAAGAAAAACAGAGGCCCCACAGCTAAGAGATGAGTACAGAACCTACAAGAACCTAACGGGATCTTATGGCATTCCAAATGCTTACTACTTTGGCCAAGAGGGTGTCCACAACATTTTGGTTATCGACTTGTTGGGTCCTTCTTTAGAAGACTTGTTTGACTGGTGTGGAAGAAAATTCAGCGTCAAGACCACCGTCCAGATCGCCATCCAAATGATCACCTTGATTGAGACCTTGCACGCACATGACTTGATTTACAGGGATATCAAGCCTGACAACTTTTTAATTGGAAGACCGGGCCAGCCGGACGAGAATGAGATCCATTTGGTTGATTTTGGAATGGCTAAGCAGTACAGAGACCCAAGAACCAAGCAGCATATCCCATATAGAGAGAAGAAGTCGCTAAGTGGTACCGCCAGATACATGTCCATCAACACCCACTTGGGCAGAGAGCAGTCCAGGAGAGATGACTTGGAGGCTCTAGGACATGTCTTCTTTTATTTCCTGAGAGGCCAATTGCCGTGGCAAGGTCTGAAGGCTCCAACCAACAAGCAAAAATACGAGAAGATTGGTGAGAAGAAGAGAACCACTAACGTGAACGATTTGTGTGCCAGTCTGCCTCCACAATTTGCCCAGTACTTGGAGACTGTCAGAAACTTGAACTTTGAAGAGACTCCAAACTATGAAGGTTACAGAAACTTGTTCATCTCTGCACTGGATGACATTGGCGAGACTTGCGATGGTGAGTATGACTGGATGAAGTTGAATGGTGGTAAAGGTTGGGATCTGACGATCAATAAGAAACCTAACCTACACGGCTACGGTCACCCAAACCCCCCAAACGAGAAGGACCGCAACCACAGAACCAACCAGCAGAGAAGAAACAGACACCTGCAACAGCAGATCCAACAGTCTCAGAACCAACAGTACCAAGCCTACCAGCAAGCCCAACAACAAGTCATTCATAACCAAGATTCCAGAAACAACTTGCAACATAATGGTTTGAACAACACGAGCAGTGCATTGAACCAACAGCAGTTCCAGAACAAGCAGCCTGCCCCAATCAGGGACCAAGTCAACTCCAACACCACTTTTGACAATGGAAGACAAAACCAACACAACCAGCATATCAACGAGGAGGACAGTGGAAGTGCCAAGAAGGGCTTCTTTGCCAAGATGCTGTGCTGTTCATAATGCAATCGATACTTGTTTTAGAAGTTGGGATGAAGAACTTTCTTTTGATTTAAGTTGAATTTTTCGGCTTTCTAAGTCTATTTTTGCTACACTATATTTGTTTTTACGTTTTGATTTATTGTCTAATAAACTGTACTAATTAGGTTCAAGTGTATGACATGTCTAGCGATGATTCAATATTGTATAACTTCAGCTAGTCAGTAGCTATTAATGACTGCATGAAAGGATCGTGACCTGGCGTCTGATTGTAAATTGCATGCAATTTAAAAGCAGCTTTATAGACTTGAGTGCGCGCGGCAGATGCATCATGCACTGCAATTGACAGCCAATTAGGCGCCTATGATCATGATCATATTGATCCAGGCCTGGCGCTAGTGCTAGCCGCGCACCGGTGGCACGTCGACTCGACTACCCGAATTACGTACGTACATCGAATAATGTTAATTATATAATTTATATTGAATGAATATACCAACACAAATTTTGTAGAGCCGTCGGATCAATATATAGCTAGCGTATAGCTAGCTGCTCTGGCCTGCACCTTTGGAATTAATAAATATTTATAGCTAGCGTACTCACAAATTTATACTCTTAAATGGACCTCAATTGCTCCAATTAAAGAGCTAAACCGCCAAAGTTAACCTTTTTAGACTCTACAATGGCCTCAATTTGGCAAAACTCGGGGTTTTAGTGGATAAAATCTAGTAAAGCAACACCGTCTGATGATGTGTATGCAGAGAAAGAGGCGGCTAAACTTTGTCCGTAGCATGGTACTTCCTTAACGGTGCTACTGGTAGGTACAATCAAGGTAGCCAGTGGGTTGTCTTGGCCTGAAGATCGTGCAAGTGTGCATTTCAATACTCTAAACATGGTGAATTTAGCAGCATTAAAAAAAAACACAACAGAAAGATACGGGGAAAGAAGTAGAGACAGAGGAGGGACAACAAACGGGAATCGAGAGATAGAGAAAAAATGAGATTGAGTTCAGTGTGCCCATACACCTTGCTCGCTGACTTTTTTTTTTCTATTTTGTCTCTGATTCATGGTCTCCTGACACATAATGAAAAGGGGGCGTTTTGCGGCCCCGAAGAGTTAGATGTTGTTGCAGACATCGATGGCGAGTTTTTCAACGTCAACTCAGAGCAGTTTTATGTGGCTTTGAAGTACGCGTGCCTGGCATTGGTTTACACTAGAGACCACGTTGCCGTCAGCAGAAGTGAGCTTCCAGGAAACCAGACACCAGATGAGGCCCTTCTTCGAGATGCCTCTTCTTTAAGTATTCCAATCTCAGGTCATTCTCTGATCAGTGTGGTCATCCAACTGACCGAGATCTTGTTTACCCCAATGAAATGAATCCACTGTAATCACCCCGCCTTCCCTCGCCTCCTACGCTCTTTGAGCAGCTCCTAGATTGTTTTAAGCTGATCAGTTTATCGTATATCCGTACAGCTTCCAAGATGATGCGGTGGCTCAATGGTAGAGCTTTCGACTCCAGTTGGAATTTTCAGTGCAATCGAAGGGTTGCAGGTTCAATTCCTGTCCGTGTCATTCTTATTTTCTTTTTTTTTGCGTCGTCTTCACTTGACTTGAAAAATCATCCATGAATTGACCTAATTGCCATTTCGTTTTCTACAGCTTGGTAATCCCTTCAGACGATTCATTATTAAAATGGTTTAGCACACTTTCTAAGTTCAACCTCACCAGTCTTTGGAGAAACCATTGTCTGCCAGTCAATTGGGTACATCAACGATCCGGTGCCACTGTGGGACTTTGCAAAGACAACACCGAGGTCGTTTCTGGCTGTGGTGAGATAGTAATTGGATCCGTCACCAAGCGAAAGCACCTGGGCTCTGACGATATCACCTGGTCTGAACATGTCGAGGATCTTCACCTTGTCTCTCTCCGTTGATCTGACGTCCTGGATTCTGATGATACCTTTGAAGTTTTCGCCCAAATCAGAGGAGTTCAAATGGATTTGAAAGAAGTTTGAGTGTGAGCCGTACGCGTTGGCGTTATCAGTGATGGTGCCATTGGCACCGATTCCGCTGTCTTTGAGGATGTTGCCGCTGCCTTCAATCACAAGGATCTCGACGGATGCCTGTTTGAGATTCAGTTTAGTGACACGCGTCAGAACAATGTCGCCCTCTTTTGGTAGGTTATTCGTTACCTCAGTGGTTGGCTTGATGGCTTCCCCTTGTTCAGTTTCTTCAAAGTCCTTGTAGTCATTGAAGTTGGAGTTTTGGACAGACACTTTGAATCTCTTTGAGATAATGTTTTCTCTGCTGTCGTCACCGAACTCCTCTTCGTCATCCTCAGTCTTCTCCTTGATGATCTCCTCGACCTTCACGTTACCAACCAGCGTCGAGCTGATGACTTTCTGTTTGACATTATCCACTTCGTACTCTTGTATCGCAGTTCCCTTGCCGGCTTCGAACTTCACCACCGAATTCTTGTCAAATGGCTTGTACAATGGCGCTAACAGCTGTCCTGGAACAGCGAACTTGGGTATTTCCGTGGTCATTATCTGTGAAACCCGATATTTTTATTAAACAAGAAGAGAGTCCAGGCTTTCAAAAGAGCTTCTGCTTTTAAAATTTTTATGTGGCCCAACCATTTCGACCCCCCTCCCTCAAGAAATTTTCACTTTGCGATGAGCCCCGAGACCGAACCCTTTCCCCAGTCAATTCTATCATTAACCTCTTTCCCAAAATGGTCGACTTCCCAGCGTACGTAAATGGCGAGCCTCCTGTGATAAGTCTCAGGGACTACGACGAAGCTCAATGGGCCAAGGACACCGCTGTCGATTTCAACAAGCAAGATGGCTGCTATGTCGTTGTGAACATGCACGACCAGAACCACATCATTGCCAAGTTTGACAAGGCTGCCGGTCTCATTCTGAACGACATATTCCATTCCGCCAAAGAGCAGTACGCCACTGATAACGCTGCCAAGTTGAAGCAAGAGTACGATGCCTTGTGAAAGTTGAGGGGAGCAAAGCAAAGTCCAAGTATTTATTAATTTATTCATTCACGGCCCCCTACAGATCGGGTCAACGCATATATCCATTTGTCACAATCATAATAATAAGATATGGTCACAACTTCCCATTCTTGATCAAAGAACCCTCATCATACAACTGCTTCAGCACGCTGCTAAACTTCTTCTTGGCGTTGGCTCTCTTCAACTTCAAAGTTGGGGTCAGCACCTCATCCTCAATCTTGAGTGGCTCAATTTCGAAATGCAAGTTGTGAATCTTTTCAAAGCCTTGTAGGTCGCCCTGTTTGATGTGCTTGTTGATCTCCTGCACAACCAACGTCTTGAACTTCTTGGTCTTCAACAAATCAATCAGTTCTTGTTCGCTATTGACGTGGATCTCATGGTGCTGTTTGAGGAAACTGATCAAAAAGTCACTGGCAACGCCAGCAATACCCACAAGGTAGTTTTGCAAACTGTCACCGTGGACGTAAATCTGTGTCAGCATTGGACTGTTGGCCAAGTAAATGTTCTCAATCTTCTCCGGGGTGATGAACTCTCCTTGGGACAACTTGAAGAAGTTCTTGACACGATCAATGATATGCACCCTGCCTTCATCGTCAATGGCAGCGACATCACCAGTGCGGTACCAGCCGTCCTCAGTGAATGCCTCCCTTGTCGCAGTTGGGTTCTTGTAGTACTTTGAAAACATTTGCGGACCCTTCAATAACAACTCGCCACGAATGAATGGGGTGTCCTTGATGCTGTAACCCACTTCAGAACAGTCCCTCAGCTTCATCTCCACGGTGATCGATGGCGGACCAGAGTTGCTCGTGGGCACCTCTTGGAATGGGTCACCAAAGAAACAACCAGAGAAGGACTCAGTGGAGCCATAACCGATACCAACTCCGATATCAAGGACGCCTCTCAAATAATTGATCGTATCCAAGCCCAGTGGAGCGGAACCAGTGACACCAAACTTGAGTCTGTTGAAGCCAAGCAATTTCTTCAAAAAGATTTGAACCTTGACTTTCTCAATGGTCTTCAACTTGTTAAAGTTCTCCAACTTGACCAAGTCTTCACCAAACTGGGTCTTGACAACGTCCTTGAGTAGCGCCTCGAGCTTATTCCAAACCCTTGGCACAGTACACAAGTAGTGAGGTCTCGCAACCTTGATGTCGTCAAACAGGAACTTTGGGTCTTCTGGACGGGAGGGGAACCCCACAGCGTAACCAAGGGTGAGTTCCAAGTTGGTCAACTGACGTTGGTAGATGTGGGCCAATGGCAGAGTGCACAGCGTGGAGATTTGCTCGTTGGAATCACTTCTATTGTGGTTGTAATTGTTGTACTTGGTTGGGTCCAGTCTCGAGACAGGTCTTTGCAGGCCAATGAGACCACAGGAGACGGCAGCAACGGCAGTTCTGTGATTCAACACCACACCCTTTGGATTACCAGTGGTCCCCGAGGTGAACGAGATGGTGTAAATGGTGTCTGGAGTTGGTGGGTTGAAATCCGTAGGCAACGGGTTTCTCTCACCAGTCTTTTCGACAGCGGTAAAGTCAATCAATGTGAGGCCAGTATTCTTTGCCCTGTCAAAGTAGTCGTGGTCATCATGCTCAAACTCGTCAAGGCAGACCATAATCAGCAGCGATGGCAGGGCGCCGTTCTCCTTAATGGCCAAAATCTTGGGGATCTGGTTCTTTTGAAGGAAAATGATCGGAGACTCGGTCAATTCCAAGATGTACTGCGAGGAATCCTTCCCCAAAGTTGGATATAAGGCCGTGTTGGGCAACGAGTAGTCCCTGGTGGCCAAGTCAATCAGCAACCACTCAGGTCTGTTTGGCGACAGAATTGACACTATGAAGTCCGGCTCGCCAGTGGTTGAGGTCATCTGTGGCCTATACTTAGGATGCTTCGTCACCAGGTAAAGGATACCCGAGGCCAAGTTGTTCTTTCTCAACTCCACCTCCTTGTAACTTTGGTAGGTATAGAAGTTGTCAAATTGACGCTTGCGTGTGTTGAAATACTTGCGTGTGCCAACGCAACCATCGTTTGGGAACCGGCGGACAGCGTTGGCAAACAATTTAGAAAGGGTGTCCAGCTCCGGGTGTATCTTCTCAACAGGAGGCTCTCCCTTGAGACAGGCTGAGCGATAAATGGCCGAGAAGCCGGGCTTCTCTGAACCAGCGACCGGGATCGAGCTGTACCGGAGCGAGGTTGGGAAGATGGTGTTGAGTCGTTGGAAAGTCTCGTCGACAGACATTTGGCAGGTTGACCTTTTTATCAGTAGCAAGACTCCATGCTTTCAATTGCGGAGGGGATTCCGCCTTATATACTTTTTTTTCTGATCCAGTGCATCCCCGCCTTTTTTTTGTTTGACAATGGCATCTCCACAAATTTCAAAAGAGTGA
This sequence comes from [Candida] sanyiensis, assembly GCA_030569275.1. Taxonomy (NCBI): domain Eukaryota; kingdom Fungi; phylum Ascomycota; class Saccharomycetes; order Phaffomycetales; family Phaffomycetaceae; genus Barnettozyma; species [Candida] sanyiensis. Next base: position 47,878 of record JAJMKO010000048.1, on the reverse strand, counting down.
ATTTGATTGTGGAATTGCGAGGGCGCAAAAGAAATGGGCAATTGTACCTGACAAGATCTAAACATTCTTCATGAAAAAGCAGATTGCCGTGAGGAAAGTGGGGAAACCAGGTGCTGAAAAATTGAGGCACATAAAACGAACTCGGGGTGATTTTAATGACAGGTGCAAGTTTGATTGTTGCCGAGGAGCAAACACTGAAAAAAACTCTGGGAGGTTATGGTGCCCTGGAACGGGAAATCAACGGGTTACGATGCCCTGTTGCCCAGGAGACAAAGTTTCACAGACGCGAACATGCCAAAGAAGAGTAAACAAACAAACAAACAAACAAACAAATCATCACGTCCCGTGCGAACTATGCTGCCAGCTGATAGGCGTGTGCGACACCACACAGAGCAAGACGGCGATACTGTTGATCTTATACGGCGCCTGGCCAAAGCACGCATTTCTATCGGCCGGGGCAATGATGATGAGGACACAACCAATATCCTCCGCCTTGCCGGGGCACCCAGTCAGTCCACCACTGCCCTATTAAACACAGACATACACAGCTTGATACAGGACCCCAACGTCTCTGAGTCAACAAAACTCATACAAGGAAACCAGCTCACGACACCAGAGAGAAGACCCATCTCGGGAAGCTCACTAGAGTTGGGGACAGGGCTACCTGAGCTTGAAGATACAGATAGCCAGTTAATCTACAATGAGGATGACGACGACACGGAGAAGTTGCAAAAGCATCATGCCTACGAGCTCGACCTCGATCACTTCAACTACCTCCTTACCAAACTGCCACTGAACATAAGCACCAACCATTTCAAGGGCATATTGACCAACTACATCAACACTTTGCAATCCCATAACATGGATATCGCCACAGACAGGTTCATAATCACCATTTTTAACCAACTCGGTCGCCCAGAGTTCGACATCGCGCGGAGCCCTAAGCTCATCAAGATCATGGATATCTTTGTTAACAACCCTTCCAGCGAGGCCATGAAGTTATCCAACTTCCTCTATTTCAGCCAAGTGCACAACACCAAGAAGACTTACTTTAGCTTATGGTTGATCAAATGTCGCAAATTCCGGGAAATAAAGAAATCCGAGATGGTTTGGAACAGATACCTTCAAAAGAAACATTTCAACAAGTGGTTTTTGAAGTTTGACATTTACAACAACGAATTGAGCTCCAATGCACACATATTCAATGACGTTAAAAAGACTCTGAAGTTTTACGAAGTATGGAAAGTGAAGTATGGCAAGATCGAGAAGCTGAATGAGGTTGTTCAGTATCATCAAGAGTCCAAGCACTTTTACAAATGGACCAACAGAATCAACAATGACAATTGCAAGGCCGATGATTACTACGAAATCAACTTGATCGAGCGGATCTGGAACCAATGGAAACTCAAGGCAAGAACTAGAGATCTTAGCATGGAGGAGTATCACAAGAAGGTGTTCTTGGACAAATGGGTTGCTAGGACAAACCGGATCGGGAGGTTCAAAGAGGAATCCAAAGAACTCGAATTGATCCTTCATGGTTCGTATTTCCTGGTAAAGTGGAAGGAAGCTGCGCTGTTACGTCTACGTCAGCAACAACTGTTGGACGAAAATTACCGAAACTGGATGCTGAGCAAGTTCGCCATTGTTTGGAGAGATGCCCTAAGGCTCAAATTGGTGCAGAACGCCGTTCTGGACTCAAGAAAGAAACTGTTGATGCGCTTCGTGTTGAAGCTCTGGATTACGAACAAGGATGCCTCGATTCAAGTTAGGAACTTCCGTGATCAGAATGCCCTGAGTTTGAAGAAGGTTGTACTCAAGAGTTGGCAAAATCAACTGGATATGAATACCAAAGTTACTGAGTTCTCCAGGACAATTCTCCTTCAAAAGACTCTAAAATTGTGGAAGCTGCGAACAGTGCAGAAGATCTACCATCTAGACAACAAGTTCGACAAAGCCCATGTGGTCAAGACCTTTGAATTATGGTTGAAAAAAATTAAACTGTCTAAGCAATTGAAACATAATGAGTTGAACTTGACAACAAGGTACTTGGCTGACTGGGTTGGGAGATTCCGAGAAAATGTGAATTTGTTGGAAGTTGCAAAAGATGCACACAAGAGCTTTATCAGACTGAGATATTTGAGAAAATGGAAACACAAGCTCGTGTTCAATACCTTGGAACTGGAGAATAGATTGCTCTTCTTCCAGAAGAATGTTGCCTTTAAGAAGTGGACAACAAAGTACAAGAAGGTCAAAAATTTGGAAGCCTTAGCCAATAAGTATCGTGAGGGCAATTCCAGCATGCTTTTATTGTGGCGGTTCATGACCCATTGGCGATCTACCTACATGGCAGCTAAGGAGACGAGACTCAACAACACTCTTGAGATCCATACGCTTGAGAAGAGTATGGAGCTGACAGAGAAGATCTTCAAGCAATGGAAGAACAGAACTGACTCGTACCCAGCTTTGTTGCAAGTTTACAATGATCAGGTGCTAAACAAGTCCGCCATTCCAAAGTTCTTCCAGTCGTGGCGTTCAAGGTTCAGCTTCATCAAAGAAATGGAGATACAAGCCAATGAGGTTAATAACTTGAACTTGTTATCTTCTGGGTTCAACAAAATTCAGCTGCGCTTGATCAATACTCAGGAAATTTATGAGTTATTGGAGATGTACATCCAGGATCAAGCGTTGAAGATCATTGTGAAATACTTGAATGTATGGAGCTTGAAACTGTTGAAGCAGAAAAGAGACAATGAGAATATCAAGAGTTTTAGAAACAGGTGGAACAGAGCCCACATGAGAGCCATCTTACTCCTTTGGAAAGGAAAGTTGCAAGACTCCAAGAATGCGACTGCATTTGATGAGATTGACTACACTCCAACTGTTCTCAGAAGCAACCCATTGCTTGGTGGCCAATACCAACAAACTCCAAAGAGGCTCATTGTGGACACCAACAGCATTGGTGGCACCAGCATCCCTGGAAGTGAGAGAATCAAGAGGCAGCGTTACGAGGCATTGAAGACCCGTTATAGTCAGGTCAAGTATGCAATCCCAAGTCCTTTGAAGTTTGAACAGGCAAGGTCAACGAGTGAAAGGGTCGCCCTCTCAGCTTCCAAAAACATACGGCTTTCCCCACCCTCTGGTTCAACAAGAAACTCAAAGATCATCGATTTTGTGCCAAGAAGGCACGACAAGGATGAGGAAGAGAATACGCCAAATGAGTTCATCACCCCAGGGATATCAAGGACGATCAACCTCCCAATGAAAACTAAGGACGCTGATGACATTAATGAAGACATTGAGGACTATGACGACCCCATCTCGAGCCCAATTCTATCGCACCGTAACCTGATCAGGTATGGATCCTCGCAGAAACGGAGGAGTGTGAGTAAGAGAGCATCCAGTTATGGGAACGGGATGTTCCTAGATAATGATTAATGACATGTTTCGATTGAATGGCGTGTAGTTCACGAAATGTTCATCATTCAAACCCCGGTGATGTGTAAAAAAAAAACCCCCGTGGAATTTGGGGAAAAGTCATGAATTGAGTTTCAAGCTGTATCAGATAGACTCTGATCTTTGCCAATTTGCCATTTTTCCTCCGGAAATTCATTATCTGGCTACAGTGATGATCAATGCAATGCAGACAGGCGGGGCGTTTGGCGGGGTCGCTTGTCGGGATTCCGGTCTAACTGAGTCACACCCGGAAATCCAGAAAGGCCGGGTAACCACCTTGCCGGCCGGTTTCCGGAATGTTCTCCGGCAGGGTAATGCCCTCTTCGTGACTTGTCGACGAAAATTTCTCTCCATCTTTCTTTGCCTTTCATTCTGAACATCACGAAACAAACGTTTAACACAAGATGTTGTCTAACAACCTACGTGCTTCTTTGCGTAACGTATGTCTACATATCCAACATCCGAAGGCAATGCGGTGGATTGGCTATAATACCTTGTTGATTGGCAATTTTTGGTCGTCACTTGATTATCCCGTCCCCCCCACCACACACACCTCGTCGAAGGAGTTTAGACGTCAATGGTCCATGTTTACTAACATACTTTGCCACAGTCCCGTCTACCAACTTTGTCCCGTTTCAACTCCAACGGCAAGGTCCAAGGCCAGGTCATTGGTATTGACTTGGGTACCACCAACTCTGCCGTTGCCGTCATGGAGGGTAAGGTTCCAAAGATCATTGAGAACGCCGAGGGTGCCAGAACTACCCCATCCGTTGTCGCTTTCACCAAGGAGGGTGAAAGATTGGTTGGTATCCCAGCCAAGAGACAGGCTGTTGTCAACCCAGAGAACACCTTGTTTGCCACCAAGCGTTTGATTGGTCGTCGTTTCGAGGATGCTGAGGTTCAAAGAGACTTGAAGCAGGTTCCATTCAAGATTGTCAAGCACTCCAACGGTGACGCCTGGTTGGAGGCTCGTGGTGAGACCTACTCCCCAGCCCAAATCGGTGGTTTCGTCTTGAACAAGATGAAGGAGACTGCTGAGGCCTACTTGGGTAAGTCTGCCAACAATGCCGTTGTCACTGTCCCAGCCTACTTCAACGACTCCCAAAGACAAGCCACCAAGGATGCCGGTCAAATTGTCGGTTTGAACGTTCTACGTGTCGTTAACGAGCCAACCGCCGCTGCTCTTGCCTACGGTTTGGAGAAGGCTGAGTCCAAGGTTGTTGCCGTCTTTGACCTGGGTGGTGGTACTTTTGATATCTCCATCTTGGACATTGACAATGGTGTTTTCGAGGTCAAGTCCACCAACGGTGATACTCACTTGGGTGGTGAGGACTTTGACATTGTCCTTGTCAGACACATTGTCGAGCAATTCAAGAAGGAGAATGGTATTGACTTGGAGAATGACAGAATGGCTATCCAAAGAATCAGAGAGGCTTCTGAGAAGGCCAAGATTGAGTTGTCTTCGACTGTTTCCACCGAGATCAACTTGCCTTTCATCACTGCTGACGCCTCTGGTCCAAAGCACATCAACACCAAGATCTCGAGAGCCCAATTCGAGACCCTTGTTGAGCCATTGATCAAGAGAACCATTGACCCAGTCAAGAAGGCCTTGAAGGACGCCAGCTTGGCCACCTCCGACATTGGTGAGGTTATCTTGGTTGGTGGTATGTCGAGAATGCCAAAGGTTGTTGAGACTGTCAAGTCCTTGTTTGGCAAGGAGCCATCCAAGGCTGTCAACCCAGACGAGGCCGTTGCCATTGGTGCGGCTATCCAAGGTGCCGTTTTGGCCGGTGAGGTTACCGATGTCTTGTTGTTGGATGTCACCCCATTGTCGCTAGGTATTGAGACCTTGGGTGGTGTCTTTACCAGATTGATTCCAAGAAACACCACCATTCCAACCAAGAAGTCCCAGATCTTCTCCACTGCTGCCGAGGGTCAAACCTCCGTCGAGATTAGAGTCTTCCAAGGTGAGAGAGAGTTGGTTAGAGACAACAAGTTGATTGGTAACTTCACCTTGTCCGGTATCCCACCAGCTCCAAAGGGTGTCCCACAAATCGAGGTTACTTTTGACATTGACGCTGACGGAATCATCAACGTCTCTGCCAGAGACAAGGCTTCCAACAAGGATGCCTCCATCACTGTTGCTGGCTCTTCCGGTTTGTCCGACGCTGAGATTGAGAAGATGGTCACCGATGCTGAGAAGTATGCTGAGCAAGACAAGGCCAGAAGAGAGGCTGTTGAGAATGCCAACAAGGCTGACCAGACCATCAACGACACTGAGAAGTCCTTGAAGGAGTTTGCCGACAAGGTTGACAAGGTCAAGGCCGAGGAGGTTAACAAGCAGATTGCCGACTTGAGAGAGCTTGTCGCCCGTGCCCAGGCTGGCGAGGAGGTTGACGCTGAGCAATTGAAGACCAAGACCGAGGAGTTGAGAACTGCCTCTTTGAAGGTCTTTGAGGACTTGTACAAGAACCAAGCTAACGAGTCCAAGCCAGAGGAGGAGAAGAAGGACTAAAAAAAGAGAAGTCTGACTTGTTCGCTTTAATGGGTTTACGTTTTTTGATGGTTCATGACAAGTTTGCTGAGAGGACAGATTAGTGCTTATGCTTGTAAATAGGGTGGTGCATTGTGTCCTTGGGGCTGTAATTGTAAATAGGTTTAAAGAAAGAGATTGTTTGACATGAGTAGTTTTTGAGTTGGTTATTATCCGGGGGGGGGGGGGGGGGGGGG